>VZQC01009277.1:1898883-1958436 GCA_009823505.1 Rhizomys pruinosus | reverse complement strand
ACGGTAAGTATCTTTCCTGTCATCTCTAAGTCCCGCATCCTCTAGCACTCACCGGCTCTCAGTGGCATCACTTACCCTCTGCTCCTCAACAGCTGCTTCAGTAGCACAGTGACTGTGACCTTCATGCTCCTCAGAGTTGGAGCAGAGCTGACAGAGCAGGATCCTGTCCTCTCTGCAAAATATCTTCTTTGTCTCCTTGTGGGTGGCACACAGGTTCTCTTCATAGCTCAGGCACTTCCTGAGGTTGGCTTGGCTGGCAATGCACACCAGGTTCTTCAGACCAATGTTGGTTCTGAGATTTTTCTGCTGGTATGGTTCCCTACACACAGGGCAATGGACAGGAGGTTGGATGTCCTCACAGGAAAGTAGGAGACAGGCCCGACAGAAGCTGTGTCCACAGCATATGGTGACTGGGTCTATGAGGCTCTTCAGGCAGATTAAGCAGCTGAGTTCTTTCTGGAACACTTGGGAGATGTCCGACTCCATTTTTTCTAATTTAAGAAAAAAGATTCGTTTCTGTTTCTACTCCAGAGATAAAAGATAAATAAAATTTGATTTAAGTTGTTATTCGCTCGGCCCAGGGCAAAATATGCTTCATTTTGGAAGACACTAAGGAGGATGCAAATGATAAATTTAACATGAATCCTCAGTTTAATTCCTAGACACAAACAAAACAAGAGGACCAGATGGAAGTGGAACAATTTTAGTTACACAGGGAAACATTATTTCTTAGAAGAAAACACAATATCCAGATGAATTTAAAAAGAAGAAATTTGGTTTCTTTTGTCCTAGGGTTGGAGCAAGGCCTGTTCTACTCACCTAAGGGTGTCTCTGGTCTCACCATCCAAGCTAGGGAAACAGCAGTAAGAAGAGCTCCAGAGCAGAACCTCCACTCGTGGATTCAGCAATCTTCTGAGTCAGGAGGTCTGGAAACACACTCTGGTCTGGAGAAGAATGACCTGGGACCTGTCCTTATATTGTCTCAGAAGACCACACCCATTTCCTCCCATGATTACATTTCCTAAGGATTTCAGTAGGTGGGATCCATCCCAGCTCAAGATAATCTGGTTGCCACAACCCACACCTTTAATCCCTTAATCATGTCAATTGGAAGGTGAAGCAGGAGTATTGAATTCAAGTCAAGTTACACAGTGACCCTTCAGAAAAGATACTGATTTTACAACATTCCTGTATCTACATATGGCAGGGTGTGCTTTTTAGTTAGGTTTTTTTGTTGCTTTGTTTTAATAAGGTTATAAAGATGAGGACATCAATCTATGATTTAATCTAATATCTTAACATTTATAAAAGGTTTTGTAATAAGGGAAGATTCTTTATGTCTTATATAGTATACAATTTATCTGTACAAACTACCACAAACAGCTTATAGATGCTACATAATCATCAATTAGAGAAAATACTCAGTGAAAGGAAACAATATGTGTTCAGAAGATTGTACTTCTATTCCACACCCAGTCCTGCACACTAATAAATACCTATGCTATTTATGCTATCTCTGGAGAGGTTGAGAATCTCGTCATTGTTCAGTCCACAAGTCTGGTTGGTTCAGTGGTCCCAATCTGGCACTAAAGACCTAGAGGATTCCTAGAGAGCTGCTAGTCTTCAGTGTATGTTGGAAGGTTAGAAAATCTGCTTCTAATATCAGAGAAGGAATATAACAGAAAATGAACAAATTAACTTGACAGCAAGAGTGAAAGCAGGCAGACAAAGCAGAGGTTTTTTTTCTTCTCCTGGTCCTCTTATGTGGACTGCCCATGAAGGTTCCACACTTATTTAGAGTGTGTGTTCCTACTTCAAATGATTTAATCAAGAAAGTTCTAACAAGCTGGGTGTGGTGGTACCTGCCTTTAATCCCATCACCGAGAGATGCAGATTCAAGCAGATCTCTGTGACTTGAAAACCTCCTCTAAACAGTGAGTTCCAAGCCAACAGGAATAGCATGGAGACCTCGACTAAAAAAGGAAAAAGAAAAAAAAAACACAAACAAGGAAAAAAACCACAAAAATAGAAAGAATATTGCAGGCATGCCAGTTTCCTTATGATTTGATTCCATAACCAGTCAAGTTGACAACCAAGGCTAGCCATCAGGATTTCAAACGAGATTTTTTTCCCTTCAATAGTTTTTGCATAGGAAGTTTAGAAGTAAAACCAATAATTTAAAAAAGAAACCATAGTGAATTGTTCATTGGAGCAGTAAGGGAAAATTGGCTCCAAATCCCATATCTTGAATACTCTAATCAGTACTACACATGGGAAATGAAATTTCTTCCTATATGCTGGTGTCAGGTTTGAAAATCGCACAGAAAAACTCTCAAGCCCAGGATTCAATCTTTAATACAAAATTTATTTAATTTGCTGATGCACCAGAACCCAATTAAGAAAACCAATGCATCAGGGAGGCCAATTGTTGATGCATCAAGGATGCAATCCACTCCACGCAGGGATGAGTCTGACCCTGACTGTTTGCTACAGAGAGTTTTAAGGACAAATCCCACAAACTATATGAATTTGGTGACATTATACAAACACAATTGTGAGGGTATGGAAACACAATGCAAGCAATGGTGACCTTTAAACTGATTGGTTTTGTTTAGTAGCATGAAGCCCCTGGGAGAGGAATGGCTTCCTTAGGCTGTGTGAAGCACTCTCCTCAGGACTTGGGAAAGTTCATCTTGATCTCAGGTACCTCTGGGAACTGGGAGTCAGAGACAAGGTGGCCGGAAATAATCTCTTGTGATTGTGGTCAGAAAACGAAGGGTAGTCATGAGAGCAGCTGTGCTCAAGGTGGGAGGGAGTAACCATGGGAACCAGACCTGCTTCAACTACAGACTTGCTCTTGCATGGTTAACCTTTTCCTTTTGATTAAATCTTTATGACCTGACCTTAACATTCCCCCCTCATGTTAGGATCATGAGTCAAATCATGGACTCATCTGCAGTAATTTGTCTGAAGGAACATGAGCTGGACTGCAGAGATTCTTTTCTTTACAAAGTTAACTAAGTCATGACATCTGTGGGCACCTGGTGGGGCAGTCAGCAAGCAAAATGACTACTAAGGTACACTCCTATATAGGTTCTGAGCAGGACCCCAAGTAAGGGAAAGAGTTCATATGATTGACAGCCTCTGGAGGAGGTGGACACCTGTGTGTCCCTTGGAATTTGGGAAAGTCAGACCTAAGATTCCAGCTTTTTCTTATGATAAGGGAACAGGATGCTATTCTCTCTTCTGTATCTGCTACAGAACTGAGGAGGGATGAAGTCTCGGGGGAACAGGGGTCAGGGTGGAGGGTTAGAATGTGATCTCCCATCCTGGCTGCTCTGGGTGCCCAGTGTTTTTCATCCAGATCAATAATGGCCAGTGGTTAGTGTACAGTTTCTCTGGAACTGAAAAGACAAGCTGGTTAAGTCTTATGTGAGTGCATGGACTTCACCCTACCATCAGGGGACATTGTGGGTGCATTAACGATTGGAAGGTACCTGTCCATAGAGTCTTGGGGGTAAGAGAGGAGCTGTGCTTTATTAGACCTATCTCTGAGTTATTTTCTTAGCATGGTACAGTAGATCTTTCACCAATCTCTATGGTATTTCTTTGATCATAGTTTCCTGTTGGGGTGTTTAAAACCACAAAATTAGCTCAGATAAATTAAATTAGTTTTGGTGTTAAGGTCAGTTGAGGTTCTGGTCCTTAGGGGTCACTCAGGTCTTGTGCCTGTGTCTTTTTACCAGTTCCATCTATGTGAGGACAAAGTTAGGTCTTGCTTGACTGGAGCTTCCCTTTGAAATGTGAGGAGCTTCTCCTTTGTACTGCTTTCCTCCTTTGACTGGATACTGGCCAGAAGAAGTCCACTTAAGTGAATCTCCAAGACCTTCCTGGTTTGGGGTGACTGGTAACTCACTGCCCTAGGAGTGAGTAGAGAAGTGCTCATACAGGATCCTCAGGCTTAAGTCAATCTTAGAGGGTAAGGGCCAAAAGATTGTCTCTTTAAATGCCTCTTGCCAAATCAGATTGGAGCTTTAAGTATGGTGTTTAAACCTCCAAGAGGGTCAGTTGAATGCTT
Source organism: Rhizomys pruinosus (assembly GCA_009823505.1). NCBI lineage: Eukaryota > Metazoa > Chordata > Mammalia > Rodentia > Spalacidae > Rhizomys > Rhizomys pruinosus. The sequence continues at coordinate 1,954,358 of VZQC01009277.1, read as the reverse complement.
TTGTATATAACACATAAATAAAGCTTGAACATTGACTCATGCATTCTTAATAAATTTTAAATTGCTGTGGCAAAACGCTGACTACTAGTAAAAGCTCATGATAGGAGCCTGAAGGTAGCAATTTCAGCAAAGGCTAGGCCAGGATGCTGCTTACTGGCTTATATTGCTGCTGGCTCATGTTCAGCCTATTGTATACAATATAGAAATATCTAGCCAAGTGTAGGGAAAAAGGAGGATGGCATTTCCCACAATGGACACAGGCCAGTCTGATGGAGGCAATTATTGATGTTTCTTAGCCCAGGTGTGTCACGTTGGCATTAAATCTATCCAGTAAATCATACAATTTGTTCTTTAAAATAGTCCAGGAAACAAACCAATCTAATAAAGAGGCTAAAACCCATACTTTCTAGGAATATTTCAACTGAAGTCCATGTTACTTGTCCCCAGATTTTGAATTATAGCTTTGAGAAGGAAAAGAAGGGGGGGGCAACATCGCATTGCCTACATCATTCAGGAAATGCTCAAATCAAGCTCACCAGAATTGATTTCATTCAGACTGTTCTCAAGTGGTCCCTGGAAGTGAAACCTAATTTTTCTGTAAAAAAATTAAATGTAATATGTGCCAAGTATAACATATATTGTAGAGTTATAAAAGCTAATGGAACAACAGCAAGTCAATAAGCATACAAGAAATTATAGACTAGATCTGTGACACATTTAAAAAAAACAAAAGCATATGTTTCATTTTAAGTACAAAAATAACATAGATGTAGCTAGTGATTATTAATACTTTTTTTAAAGGTTGTAAAGTTTCCCAAATTTTAGTTCAAGTAGTTTTATTGTATGTGTCATCTAATAGATGATTAAAGAAATGTGTAAAAGTGAATAGTTTTCAACTGAGTAAATATTTTATTCCATGCTATCAACCCCATCAGATCAAAACCCCGCTTGCCAAACTGAATAAGTTACAAAGTAAATAATGAATTTTGGGTCACACAGAAATGTGCAGTGTTCTCAAAACTCAGCATTTACCCATTAACACAAATCTCTAAAGCTTAACTTAAAGAGTTAGAAGATAAGTTTCACAGTAATGTAATTTTCATTTTCATTTATACATAACTTTAATATATTATTACAATGTTTATGTCACAATGGTGCTTTCCAGTGTTCACAATTTACAGCTTCACTGTGTAGAAAGATAACCCAGGAACATAAGGGACAATTCTTACTATTATAAACTATCCCTAAGGGGGGAAAATGAACCACTACCCCACATAGAACTATAATAATGGTATGAATTAAAAGAAATAACACAACATTGTTTTTCATGTGAGCTGTTTTTTTTTTTTTTACAGGAGAATAAGAAACAGGGTTCATTCAAAATTATTGTTTAATTATGCACAGGTGAAACATGTGAAGCCTAATTAAATCATCCAGATAAAATACATGATATTAAATCATCCAGATAAAATACATGAGCTATGGGGCTGGAGAGATGGCTCATCAGTTAAGAGTGCTGACTGATCTTGCAGAGGACCCTGGTTTGATTCCCAGCACCCACATGGCAGCTAAGAGCCATCTTTAACTCCATTTCCAGGGGAATCCAATGCCCTCGGCATTGCAGGACACTGGTGCACCAACCTACATGCAGACAGTACACTCGTACACATTAAAAAATATTAATAAATTAGAAAATGAAAATACATGAGCTTCGAATATATGCTAATCCCATCCATAGGTACATTATTAGTTTAAGCAATTTATTATTTTTTCATGTTTTTTTTTCTCCAAAGTAGTTCAGTGATTCAAATGGTAACATATTATTATAAATGTCTCAGCTTATTTTCTTTTTTGTCTTTTATTTTATTTTTTATTTTATTTTCTATTTATTTTTAAGGGATTCTACAATATAATGACAGTTGTTTGCAGATAACATTGATGTTAGTTTGTCATACAATTAGATAACTGGTACATTTTGCAAGTATCTATGTCCAAATTTTGAACAACCCAAGGTTCCCATAGTCCAGTTGGAGAAGCTTGTATGCACAGGCATGTTGATAAATTAGGAGTCCAGACTATATTCCTGTAGTCTCATGATTCACCCCTATCTCTCCGCAGCCCTTACANGCCCCACATATTTGTTATATGTCACCATGGATTAGATTGTGTGGTATAATTGATAAAAATAGAACTATACAGCACATTGCTATTTTTTCTGGCTTCCTTATCCAGAATGTGTGTGTATTTATTGTGTGTGTATGATTATTAGAATTAGATATTGTTAAATTTACACCAATAATTTGGAAATTTGCTGTGATGTGAAAACCATTTAGAAACATAGAGACTATAACAACTATGTAGTTCTTAAAATTTTATCTTCCTTTTGAAAGTCTCTGGGTTGAATTTTCAGTACCAAGGAAAAAAATAACTTTTTTTTTTTGGTCTTTTTGAGACAGGGTCTCCCTATAGCACCAGCTATCCTGGAACTCACTCTGTAGACCAGGCTGGCCTTGAACTCACAAAGATCCGCCTGCCTCTGCCTCCCAAGTGCTAGGATTAAAGGCATGCGCCACCATGCCTGGCTTAAATTTTTTTATGTGTATGAATGTACTGTCTGCATGTAGGTCTGCGCACCCGTGTCGTGCAATGCCGCGAAGGTCAGAAGAGGGTGTCAGATTCCCCTGGAACTGGAGTTCTCCTGGAATTGGAGTTACAGACTGTTCTCAGCTGCCATGTGGGTGCTGGGGATCGAACCCGGTTCCTCTGCAAGAGCACTCGGTGCTCTTAACCACTAGGTTATCTCTCCAGCCCGATGTAATGTTCTTTTATTAAAGCTTTAACTCCACAGTTTTTGGCCTCTCAAGAGGTTCTCTGGTAGAGTGGCATGTCTAACTCAACATACACGTGGGATATGTAGGTGTTCATAGGGATGTATATGCACATGTGTAGATGCATGTGGAGGCTAGAGGTCAACATTGTGGGTTTTTTTTTCCCATTGTCTTCCACCTTATTATTTGAGACAGGATCTCTCGCTGAATTTGGAGCTCATGACTCAACTATGCTAGCTGGCTAATGAACTCCTGGGATCTACCTAGCTCTACCACTGCCTCCTCCAATGCAGGGGTTACAGACACATACTGCCATTTTGCCTTTTATGTGGGTACTGGGAACCAAACTCAGGTCCTCGTGGTTGCATGGCAGGTACTTTACAAATAAACTATCTCCCTCTCCCTAGCCCCAGTAAATTGCTCTTTCATGATTATTGAATGTGGCATTCTGATAGTTTGGTTTTAATAATTATTTTGTTATAGAAGTTGGCTTACTAATTAAAAAACCACTTAGGTGTTAGAAATAAATGAACTGGGAATGCTGGTGCATGCCTTTAATCCCAGTACTATGGGCATAGGCAGGTAGAACTCTGTGCGTTTGAGGACAGTCTGATCTACATGGTGAGACTCTGTCTCAAAACAGACAAAGCAAAGCAATAAGTTACTCAGGAGGCCAGGCCAAGAAGATGACAGATAGTGTGCCTGCCTGGGCTACCATGAGTTCAAGGTCATCCTGAACAACTTAGTAAGATCCTATCTCAAAAATAAAAGATAGAGGTTTGGTGTGATAGCTCTTTTGAAATTTTACATTAAAACTACTTGGGGTTTGGAAGCAGGATGTCTGATAAGGCATTCAGGTCACTTAGTGAGTTGGAGGCCAGCCTGGGTTACATGAAACCCTGTTTCAAAGCAAACAAAACAAAACATCTTCATAGAATGAGTAAGAAAGGTGCTTCAAAGCCTCAGCCATCACTGAGCACTCCAAGAGAGTGCTCGTTGCTCTGTCCAAAGTAGTGTGCTTAGAGCTGAGGGGACAAAGAGGTTCAAAATGTAGCTCTGCCTTTGGGAAGGTATAATACAGCGTTCTACCTTAACCAAATATATGTGATTATTAAGCACTCTTACATACATATTTTTAGCTTTCTGTTTCTGCTAAAGTTCTCTGATTTTCTCTTCCCCTTTAAATCTTTCCTAATTACCAAACTACCTGAGGTTCAGAAACAGCTCACAGTGCTTTGTCTCTGGAAGCACTCTTTATCTACTTGTTGAACAGATATGAACAGGGTGTCCAGTTTTAACTCTTGTGTAGTTGGCAATTGGGTGATTTAGACAGTCAAAGACACATGTACAGAAGAGACCATTGCCAAGTTCTGTGCTCTAAGAATCTCTAAAATACAGTCTGGCTGGGCGTGGTGGCTCACGCCTTTAATCCTAGCACTTGGGAGGCAGAGGTGGTCGGATCTTTGTGAGTTCAAGGCCAGCCTGGTCTACAGAGTGAGTTCCAGGACAGCTGGGGCTACAGGGAGACCTTGTCTCAAAAGACCAAAAAAAAAAAAAAAAAATTTCCCGATCCTAACTGCTCTCCTCTGCTCCTCAGGCACATTATGGAGGTTGAAGGGGAGCTCAAGAAAGGATGTCTGGTTGAGACTGGAAGGAGGGCAGAAGAGAAGAGCCTGTGGCTCCACTGCAGTGTGCTCTTACCCGTGCCTGTGCTGGCTCACCTGCGCTCGCTCACCTGCGCTCACTACCTGTGCTGCTTCCCTTAGAGCCCAGTGCTACCTCTGGGCTGCATTCATATTCCAACATTTTGGAAAAAAATTATGTTTGAAAGATTAAAAAGGAATCTATTCATTTCTTTTTCTTAAATTCCCCAAATAAAATTAATGAGACAAACCAGTTCTACTCCTATCTGCAAGATGACATGGCGGCTCAGAATCACAGTACTAGAAGACGCCAGGGCAAAGATTCGATTCCAGGTACACAATATCAGAAGTTGACATTTAAAGTGCGAGCACTTCCACATCATCTAGCCCAGTGTCCCCTAAACTGCAATCGCTTGCCTGATGATCCACATGCTTCTCCAACACAGTTAATTAAAATATTTCTAACAACCATTTTTTTTTTTTTTGTTTTAACATGAATAGCTCTCTTTTAAAGAAAAACTTTGTATCACCCTTTGGTGATGGTGAAGCCGTANTTCCAGTGTTGTCTCTTTTTTGTGATCCTGGCATATGGCTTCTCCTTGCATGTAATTCCAATGTGAGTCCGAAACTCCTCTTCACTGTGTTTGAAGGCTTGCTTTGCTTGCCTCCTGCAGATGCTTTCTTCGTAATCGCAGTTGGGGGGGGGGGATAGGCCCGGCAACTGCCGCTTGCTCCAGGAGATCTCAAATCTCAAAATCTCAAGAGTCACACAAGCGTGCCTTACTACCGGGCGAGAGACTTTCTACCCCCCCCATAGAACAAGGAAAAATATGATGATGAGTCGTTCGCCAACGTAAAATTGGAGACAACTATAGAGGTAATCTCTTTACCTCTAAAAACCGGTAAAACTGCCCTCTTGAATTGACTAATAGACATAGGAACTGGTGAAAGGATATTCTCTAGTCAGAAACAAATATAATACTAAAGTCTTCTTAAGCTATGCACTTTTAAGCAAAAATATATTAATGCAGGAGCTCTGACAGCAGCAATTGGATTATTCCTACCAAGGAGATTTTGGCCAGGGGTGTCCAAGGCCCCACAAAGGTAAAGGCTCCTTGCCTCTAAACTGGATACCTGCAAGAAGAGAGGCAATAAGGCCCCGTGCTGTCGAAGACCTGATGTTAACAAGGTGAAGATTATCCAGAGAACAACACATGCAAGTGGTACAGATGGTCTCCTCTGGAATACCAGAGGTGTTACCAAAGTCCACTAATACCAATAAAAGCAAATATGGGTCTTCTTGAGTCAAGCAAAAAGCCTCCCTGTTACACCTCACCTGCCTGTAAAATACTGTGCAGCAGAGGCAGCCCATAGGCCTATATATCCCCAAACTAATTGGCTATTGGGCTCTCTCTCACCCTTGGAGGAATAACGCCACGGCCTGATGCCACAAGCTTGGCACCCTCGAATGGTCAGGAGATGTTATAAAGCCCACAGTAAGACCCGTCATATTCAACAGAAAAAAAAGTAATTCATGGATAACATACCATCCCCAGACATCTGTGTCTATACAAAGCACCTATTGATAACAAATTAATACTGTTTAAATAACTATATAGATCTAATTGCCTTGTGCTTCATTAGTAGGATCAAAGGTTATTCCTGGACAAACGTCAGCCCATGAAAGGAAGCAGAAGTGACCAGAGTACAAAACAACAGCTTCCAGAGAAAGTAGAGACCATTTTTCCTTCTCATCCACCGGTGCCCCTTGTCTAAGCCTAGGGAAAAATCTGGGGAAGAGGGGGCGTGGTAGAATGGTAAGGGCCGTGATTGGGGTGAATGTTGAACCTACAGCAATATAGCCTGGACCTCATTTGATCAACTTGATCAACTTGATTGAACAGACAAGCCCCCCGCCTGCTGGATGGTGTGACCCATGGACTGCGTGGGTTTGGGCACAACTACAGTGCAAATTGTTTTTACATGAAGGATGCTTTTTGTACTCATAAATTATCACCGATTGCGAAAATGGAAAAAAAACTGAGAGAAGGATGCGGGACAGTTTATGGCAGAATGCTGATCTGGGATGGGGTGGGGGTGGATTGGGGGGAAAGGTCAGGGGACAAGTCCTGACCTGAATTGTGAATTGGAAAATGATGTACGTAATGAACAAAGCATCAATTAAAAAAAGCTTTTTATATTTATAAACATTTTTATGATATGAATTATTTTCTTTTTTTGTCACGAAAATTAAAAACACATTTTTTTCATAGTTTCCCCTCAGAATATAGATTCTTTTTTTTACTTGTTTTGGACTTTTTAAGACAGGTTTTTCGTGTAGCCCCAGGCCACTGGCCTTGATTTGCACAGAAACCTGCCCTGCCTCTGTCCCGCCGAATGGTGGGATTAAAGTGCATGTGCCACCATCTCAGGAACTCGTGTGCGGTGTGTGATGCATATGTGTGTGTGTGTTTGTGTGTGGGTGTGTGTATAAAACATATGAATTATGTTTATCATGAGCTCCCTGGTAGAGAAGATGGGGGGAGGGTGACGCAATGAAGGGAGGAATGGTTTACCTTTTAGTCTTAGAACTATTCGTACTGCCAGTGCAACCCCACCTTCCAGAACAAAGATTGGCTTTGAAAAAAATTGTCATGTTAATTAGAATCTTAACTTAGTAGAAGTCTTAAACTTTTTGTATACACTAACAATTTATGAAAATACATTTGGGGCATTTCGCTATGAGATGGCCCTAGTGGTAAGAGCGCCGCGCGCGGTTTACAGAAGGACTCGCGGAGATATCGATCCAACAGCATATTGTCCTTCTCCCCGTGGGGGGGGGGGGGCACAAAAAAAAAAAAAAAAAACTCCAATTCCAGGAGAACTCCAGGTCCGGGGAATCCGACACCCCTCTTCTGACCTCCGCGCATTGCACGACACGGGTGGCAGAGACCTGCATGCAGACAGACATCGTACACAGATAAGAAAAGAATAAAATTACAAAAAAAAGAAAGTTAGATCCGTTACACAGCCCTTTACCCAAGCACAATTGCCATTTGTTCCTACTCCTGTCTCTGTTCTTCCCCTGTCCCGCCGCTGCATCCGAATTCTATTCATAACAGAATGAAACAGATTAAGTCCACGTCTCCACATGGCTAAACTTTAAGATCCTCTCTCCAAGCCACTAATCAGAAAGCTTCACATAGCAACAGCTTGATTTTAAAGTGACCTTCCTCCACTCCATCTTTTTAATTTTTCCCAATTCAGTCTGGAGCTTAAAAATTAACTCTTGAATGCCCACATTTCAGCTAAGACTGGCTGAGATAGGTATAAGCCAAGAATCATCCTGAGGAAACACACACACACACACACACACAAATGTTTACAATTAGGCATGCCTAGAACAGCAACTTCAGTGCTTATAGTATGAAAATTTTAAATGTAAAAATAAAGTGGCCCCCAGTAGGTTAGTCTGTTAATTCAAGAATTCCAGGGGCAGATTAAGTTTCATCCAATAGTGTGTGTGCGTGTGTGCGTGTGTGTGTGTGTGTGTGTGTGCACATGTGCATGTGTGTGCATTTATGTGTGCAAATATGTGTGTTGAGGCAGAGTCTTGTGTAGGACAGGCTGGCCTCCAACTTGCCATATAGTTGAGGATGACTTTGAACTTCTGACCCTCCTTTTTCTACTTCCCAAGTGCTGGCGTTGTAGGCTTGTGCCACCACATCCAGTTTATCTTGTGCTGGGGATCAATCTCAGAATTTTGTGCAGGCCAGGCAAGCACTCTACCAAGCTACATCCACAGCCTACCAATAATGTTTAAAGATTCACTTTGTTAGACACTCGTTTTGATGGCTGAAGCAAGAGTAAGTTCTAGGGATGTGTGTTAGGCAAGTAATGTGTTCTGCTTAATGGGCATTCCTTCTAAAGAATCACCAAAGGGGAATGCAAATCAAAACCACTTTAACATATCATTTTTACTCCAATAAGACTGCTAGGAATCAAGAAAACAATGATAACCAAATGCTGGAGAGGTTTAGGTGGGGGAAAGGGGAACACTTAGTCCATCCACTGCTGGTGAGAATGTAACTCGCTACAGCCAATATGGAAAGCTGGGTGTGGAGAACCTTTGGAATACTTGGAATGAACATACCACCCAACCCAGCCATACAACTACCCGACCCAACCATACCACCCCTGGGCATGTACACACAAGACTCACTCCACCACAGAGATACATGCACGGCCCATTGTTTATTGCGCTCTCTTCACAATAAGCAAGTGAGCTGGAACCAACCCAAAGTGCCCCTCAACTGACAGTGGATAGAGGAAAATGTGGTACACTACACAAAGGGATTTCTATGAAGAAGTAAAGAAAGACGACATCATGAGCTTGCAGGAAAATGGCTAGAGCAAGAAGACATCATGCTGATGTGAAGTAAAACTGTCCCAGAAAAACAATGATGAATGGTATCCCTCATCTTGGTGGATGCCTAGGGCCAATTACCTAGTTGTATGGCAAACTGACAACATCAATGTGAATCTGAAAGACAACTGTGCTCTTAGATTTGTAGAAACTTAAAAAATAAATAAACGGAAAAACAAAAAAAGAATCCCCCAAGGGGCATCAGATCCCCTTCTATGAATTTCAGGAAGCTCCAAGACTAAGCGGTGCAGGATATGAAAAAAGGACAAATTGGCTATGCTCTTGTGTCCACCTTCTGAAGGCAATGCTGGGGCTCTTTCCAGCCAGGAACAGGGTCTGTTGTAATTCTCTATAGGAATGCTTGGATGTCATGGAGCTGGATAGCCCTGAGGCCTCTGTAAAGTCCTAGGCAACTAGAATCACCCAGTTTGAACCCGAAGGATCTTTACTACTTATCTTCAAAGTCTGGAGACCCAGAGGCAGATAAACCTCTAATAGGACAGCCGCTGCAACCATCGGATTGTCAGCTCCATAAGTCAGTTGTCAAAGACATGGAATAACAGGCCAACACACAAAGTACTGAACCAAACAGGCAGTTTTCAAAAGAAGAAACACAAATGACCAGTAACTATTTTGAAAAGTGCTCAACAGTCCTAGTTACTGGGGAAATGTAAATTAAAACTTCTTGTGGGCGTGATGGCGCACCGCCGTTAATATCCTAGCACTTGGGAGCAGAGGCAAGCGGATCTTTGGATCTTTGTGAGTTCAAGAGGCCAGCCTGGTCTATACAGAGTGGTTCCAGGATATCTGGTGCTACAGGGAGACCTGTCTCCGAAAAAGACCAAAAAAAAAAAAAAAAAAAACAAAACAAAACTTCTTTGAGAAACACTCAACCCAGTTAGAATGACTATCAAGAAATCTAGTGGTTAAGAGCACTGGCTAGTCTTTCAGAGGACCTGGGTTGTGTTTCCAGCATTTACATGGTGGCTAACAACTATCCATAACTCCAGTTCCAGGGGATCTGCCACCCTCTACTGGCCCCCACAGGCATTTTATGCATGGGTGCACTTAAATGCAAGCAAAACACGCATGCAAATAAAATAAAAATTAAAAAAAGAATTGTGAGATAATAGAGGAAAGAGGAACTCTTATTCACTAGTGGTGGGAGTGAAAATTAATGCAGCATTATGGAAATCAGTTTTGAGGTTCTCAAAAAGTTAAAAATAGAATTACCAGGGCTGGAGAGATGGCCAGCAGTTAAGAGCACTGGCTTGCTCTTGCGGAGAGAACCTGGGTTCGGTTCACAGCACCCACAAATGATATCTACAACCAAGCTTAAAAAAAACACCAGCTCCGGAATCCTACACCGTCGTCTGACCTCTTGCCGCCGGATGGCGGTCATGGGTGCACATCAAAACATGCAAGCATCCACGCCATACACAGAAAATGAAAAAAATACAATTACCATTAACTATTATCTGCCATGTAGGTGCTGGGGATTGAACTAGGTCTTCCATAAGTGAAGTCAGTGATTTTTTTAAAATTTTAAATTAATTTTTATTTTTTTTTTTTTTTTTTTTTTTTTTTTATTTTTATTTTAGGTGTACCTGTGTTGTTTAATGCCTGCAGAGGCCAGATGGGTTGTTGGAATCCCCTGGAACTTCAGTTATGGGTAGTTGTTAGCATGTGGGTTCTGGGAAATGAACGCAAGGGGCCTCTTGAAAAAGAACATCCCCAGTGCTCTTAACCACTGGATCTCTCCAGCCTAACAATTACTATTTGATTCAGCTATTCTGCTACTGTGAAGAGACCCATAAAACTCCATATCTTTTTCTTTTTTAATTATTTTAATTAATTATGTATGTTATGAGTGTACATGTCCTGCCTGTAGGTTGATGCACCCCTGTCCGTGGCAATGCTGTGAGGTCAGAAGAGGCCGTCGATTCCCCTGGAACTGGATTTAAGATGGTTTCTTAGCCACCATGTGGGGGGTGCCGGGGAATTGAACCCGGGTCTCCTTCAAGAGCAGTCAAGTGCTCTAACTGCTGAGCCATCTTCCCAGCTCCAGAATGCTGTATCTTTCATAGAGATTATTTGCATATCTATGTTTATTGCTGCTCTATTTACTACAGTAAGGAAATGGAACAAATCTATATGTCCATCAATAGATGAATGGATAATGAAAATCTGGTACATATATAAACTAGAATAGTATTTGGCTCTAAAGAAAAATGAAATCACAAAGCTTCCAGGAAAATGAGTAGATGTGGATGGTAATAACACTAGTTGAAGTCACCCAATCTCAGAAAGAAAAAAAATGTTCTCCTGTATATGAAGATTTTAGTCCATTAATGTATATATGTATATATGTTTACAGTTGTAAGTGTGGGAATAATATAATATGTAGAAAGGAAACCAGGACAGGATGATGTTAGATGATGTGGAAGGATGGGATTCAGGAAAAGGAGATGAGTTATCTGGGCATGTGCTGCATACTTTTAGTCCCAGTACTCAGGAGGCAGAGGCAGGTGGATCTCTGTGAATTGAAGTCTAGCCTGGTCTACATAATGAGTTCCAGACTAGCTGGGGTGACAGGGAAACCCTGTCTAAAAAAAAAGCATATGAGTCATGTCACAGGTGCACAAACTTGCATGCAGACAGTACATTCATACACATACAGAAATAAATAAAAAAATATAAAACCAACTGTTGTTATAGTTGCAACTCTGTCATGATTTTTTCTTTACTTGTGGTAAACAAACACATAAAAAATGTAATTGTCAGTGAAACTGTAAAAGGCTAAGCAGAGCTCCATGGCTTCAGAATGCAGAGAGTTTAGGACTAGGCAAGTGTTTGAGTGGCAACCTTAATGTAGTTCAGTGATATTTTTGTGAGTTCATAACAACAAAGTGATTTTTTTCTAAAAAAGCGGTTACATTAATTCATAATGTACTCTCAGGAATCTTGTGTCATGTTAAGAAAAATAAGCCAGACTCAGAAAGACAAAGACTACATGCTTTCTCTCATATGTGAAATCTAGATTTCAAAATACACATGTGGTGCAGAAGTAGAAGAAGTAGTATTGGGGGTATAGGAGGGGATTAAGAAAGTGAGGGACAGAGTGCACAGTGCACAGAGTTTAGATCAGGGCACAGGCTAAACAGGCATATCCCCCCCACACCCAACCCCAACCAAGGGAAAGTGTCCAAGTGGATTCTGTGGAGAACATTCAGAACGAAAGGGAAGAGTGAGTCAGACCTCCAATATATAAAGCCTGAAACCTAGACAATCCAACACTCCATAAGCAAGGAGAAAAACAAACAACAAACAAACAAACAAAACAACAAAGGCATCTGAAGAGGCAAGCAAAGCAGGCCTTCAAACAGTGAAGAGGCATTTGAGATTCGAATGGAATACAGGCAAAAGAGAAACCACATGGCCAGGGACATGACGAGGGACAACAGGGAAAAGTGCAGGATAAATTCCACACCAAGCTCCACCAAACCCTGTGGGAGATTCCTAAAGTGGGGGATCCCCCCGGGATGGTCCATGAACCAACATATCTAAGAGGACAATTGTGGGACATAATCCAAGAATCAGACTTAAAGAACAAGTTCCAGAGAAACCTAAGGAGAGAGAAGGAAAAACTCAGTCCTAGAGAGAGAATGACAAACTCCCAAAGGAAGTGGAACAACTGAAAAGATCCCATGTTTGAAAAAGATAAGGAAACCACCAGTGAAGCAAAGAAGGACTACAGGAAGAGATTAAGAGCTCCAAAAGGAGTGGAAATACTAAAGAAAAATCAGAAGATGAAAAATGAAAAAAGGAAATCAAACACTCATCAATCAAGAGGAAGAAATGGAAAAAGCCTCAGAAGTAGAAATTGAAGGGAAGCAGAACAAAGAATATCAGACCTGGAAGATAACACAGAACAACTAAAAAAACCCTCAATTAAAGATTATGAAAAAATTTTAAATACACAAAGTGTGAACGACCAGGAATTGTTGGGACTCTATGAAAAAGATCAAAACTCTGCATCATAGGAATAGAGAAGGAGAAGAATCCCAAGAGAAGGTATTGAGCACATCTTAACTTCAACAGAATAATAGATGAAAATTCCCCAAAACTTAAGAAAAAGACAAACCAATACAAACACAAGAAGCACATAGAACTCCAGACAAAAGATCAGAAAAGAAACTCTCCACACCATATAATAGTTAAAACACTAGACGGCGCCAAAACAAAGACAAAATTCTGAAGCCACAAGAGAAAACACAAGTTTACCTATAAGGGGAAATCTATCAGAATTACAAGTGACTTCTCAAGGGCAAACTAGGAAAGCAAGAAGACGTGGAGCAAGCATCCCAGTGTTAAAGGAGTATAGGATGCCAACCCGGTTACTATAACCAAGAAAAATGTCAATTATAGTGGAAAGGAGAGAGAAAAAATCTTCCATGACATAAACAAGAGGAAAGAATACATGTCCCAGAAAACCAACCCTTCAGAAAATAATTGAGCATTCAAAGGACAGAAGATAGGAGCACTATCCCCAGGCACCTACAAAGAAAAGTAATAAAAAGCATAACTGTAAAAGTAGAAACCTAGACCCAAAATGTAAATGGGTAATAAGGTGAAAGGAAGGCAACACACATCTATCAGTTATAACCTTAAATGTTAATGGACCAAACTCCCCAATCAAAGAAAGGACTGGAAATTGGATTAGGAACAGAACCCATCTATATCTGTCCACAAGAAACACATCTTTAACCTTCAAGGATAGCACCACCTTGAAGTGAAAGGAATGGAAAAAAATAATCCAAGCAATGGTATCAAAAAGAAAGCAGGTGTTGCTATTTTAACATCAGACAAAATAGACCTTCCATCAAAGTAAAAGAAATCAAAAAGAGACAAAGAAGGCCATTACATTTTTTATCAAAGGAACAATTCACCATGAAGATGTCACAATTTAATGAATATATAGGCCCAAACTCTGGTGCACCAAATTCTGGTGCAACAAACTTTATAAACAATTCTCCAGGACCACAAGGCACAGATTAACCCCAGTACACGCATAGTAGGGGACTTTCAATACCCCACTGAGCACCTTGGACGGTCAACTGGACAAAGAATAAACAGAGAGAAATCTGAACTGGAATGATATGAGACACCAAACGGACGTCACAGACATCTACCAAGTTCCAACCCTAATACCAGAGAAACACTTTCTAACTCAGCACCCCAAGGAACAATCTCCAAAATCTAACACATACTGGGGCACAGAGAAACCTCCACAAAAAAAGTTGAATAATTTCATGCATCTATCAGACCACAAGGCAATAAAGCTCACTATCAACACCAAGGTAACCCCCTACTATGTACAAGAACACATAGAGACTAAAGCAACACACTCCCTGAATAATGAATGGGTCAAGGAAGGAAATAAAGAAATAAATAAAAGCATCCTGGAACTGATACAAGGAGAAGACAACACAACAAACCCGATGGGAAGGGAGAAGCCCGGGGAACCTACATGGAGAAAACAGAAAGAGCACAAGGAAACGATCTAACACTGCAGCAAAAAACACGGGGAAGACAACAACAGAGGAACCATGAAAACGCAACAGACAGGAAGAAGTAACAAAGAGCAGAGCAGAGCAGAAAGCAAGGAAAGAGAAAGAAAGAAAACAAGAGAAAAAAGCAGGAAGGCCAAAAGGGGGGGCGGGAGAGAAGAAACAAAGAGAGAGACGGAGCCCAGGGGAACCAAAAGAAAGAAGGAACAACGCCAAGCAAGAAAGCCAGGAGGAAAGGGGAAAGAGCACACAACAGACAAGGAAAAGAGCCAGACAAGCAGAGAGGAAGACGCAAAACCGAGACCGACGCAGGGGGGAAACCGAGAAAGAAAGGGAGGAAGAGCGAACTGAAAATCCTGGGAAGCACCAAAGCGCAACCAAGAAAAGATGTGAGTAGCCTAAACAGACCCAGAAGAGAGGGAAGAAAGGGAAGAAAAAAAAAAACCCTCCTAAATACAAACAAAAAAGCCCAGGCCCGATGTTTCATGGCAGAAGTCTATAAAACAGTTCAAAAAGACTTACACCATTATTACTCAATTGTTTATAAGACAACAGGGGTGGAGAGAGGGGCCTGGCGGTTAAGAGCGCGACCGCCTCTTACAGAGGACTCGGGTTCGATCCCCCAGCACCCACATGGCGGCTGAGAACCGTCTGAAGCTGCTCCAATTCCAGGAGAAACTCCGGTTCCAGGGGAATCGAGACCCTCGTCTGAACTCCGTGGCGTTGCAGGACACAGTTTGCAGCAGACGTGCACATGCAGACAAGTACATTCATACACAACAGAAATAAATAAATAAAATTATAAAAAAAATTAAAAAAAAAAAAAGAATACAAACAGAGGGAATTCTCCCCAATTCCTTCTATGAAGCAGCATCACTCTATTACCAAAGTTAGGCAAAGATCAACCAAAAAGGAGAACTATAGACCCAGCTCATTAATGAAACACAGATGCAAAAAGTCTAACAGGATTCTTGCAAATCACATACAGACCCACATCAAGAAGATCATCCATCATGACCAGTTGGATTCATAACCGGAGACAGGGATGGTTTCAACATATGAAAATCAATAAATATCAAAGCATATAAATGGACTGAAAGACAAAACCACAGAATCATCTCAACTGATGACTGAAAAGAAAAAGCCTTATGCAAAATCCAGCATCCTTTCAATGTTTAAAGTCCTAGAGGGAATGGGATGGGAGGATCAAGTCCTTAATGTAATCAAAGCATATACAGGAAACCCACAGCCAATCTCATCTAAATGGGGAAATGACAGAGCATTCCCCCCCCCTTTTGTTTTTGTCTTTCAAGACAGGGTCCCCTGTAACGCCCAGCTGTCCGTGGAACTCACTCTGTAGACCAAGGCTGGCCTTGAACTCACAAAGAATTCCACCGCTCTGCCTCCGCGAGGCTAGAGATTAAAGGCATTGTGGCCCACCGCTCAGCACAGAAGGCATTCCTTATAACGTAGGAAATCGGGCTAGAGACTCCATGGCCCTACGCGGTTAAAAGCACAACCGCTCTTATAAGGACCCCGGTGTTCGATTCCCAGCACCCCAATCAATGGCGGCCGAGAGCCGTACTGAAAACTCAATTCCAGAGAACTCAGAACCAGACCGGGAATCTGAGACCCATCTTACTGACCTCCGTTGGCATTGCACGACAGGGTGCCAGACTTGCATGCAGACAGAACATTCGATACACATACAGAAATAAAAAAATTAATAAAAAAATAAAAAAAAAAGATAGGAGACTCAGCAAGGCTTGTCACCATTCCTCTGTCAATTATAGTGGGGTGAAACACTTCTAGGGCAAATAAGGGCAAGAAAAGGAAATTAAAGGAAAGTACTATTGAGAAAGAAGAAGTCAAGCTAATCGCTTTTGTTGATTGATATTGAATATTTTATTTAAGGGATGCTAAAAACTCACACCAGAAAACTCCTAGAAATGATTAAGAGCTTCAGCAAAGTGGCAGAGGATAACATAAATTAACTAGAATAAATCAGTAGCCTTTCTTTAAACCAACAACAATGCAACTGTAAGAAGAAATTCCAAGGAGACCTTCCCACTTACATAGCAGCCTGCAAAACAATAAAACACCTAGGAACAAACCTAAACCAAAGACAACCAAAGATCTCAGACAAAAAATTATTAAACATGCCTGAAGAAGGAATTGAAGGAAGACATCAGTAAGATGGAAAACCTCCCATATGCTCATGGAGTGGGAAAATAATATAGTAAATATGTCCATTCTCCCCAACACTCGTAGTACAGAACTTAATGCATATCCAATTAAAATCCCCAAGAGTTGTTCTTCACAGGCTGGGAGAAAAAAGTCCTTAATTTCATTTGGAAAACAACAAGACCTGGAAAACCAAAACCAACCCTGAGTGAATGAGGAATACAGGGGGGATCTACTATACCAAAATGTTCAAATTATACTACAGGGCCCCCTATAGTCATAAAAAACAGCTTGCTGGGTGTAGGTGTGGCCCCACGCCTTAATCCTAGCACTTGGGAGGAAGGAAGGCAGGCAGATCTTTGTGAGTTTCAAGGCCAGCCTGGTCTACAGACGCGAGTTCCGACGCTGGGGCTACAGGAAGACCCGTCTAAAAACAAAAACAAAACAAAACAAAAACAAAGCAAAACTAAAAACAAGCTGCTACTGGCACAAAAACAGACCTGTTACCAAATGGAACAAAAATAAAGATCCAAACTTGAGCAACATACTATTTTCAGCCATCTCATAATTGAAAGGGTGTCCCAGAAGACACAAGGAGAAAAGATCAGCATTCTTCAGCAAGTGGTGTTTGCGCAAAACTGGATCACCATTATTAGAAGAATGAAATTAAACCCCTACCTCTCACCCCATAAAATAAAAAAAAAAAAAAAACGGGTGTGGTGGCCCACGCCTTATCTACACTTAGCATTGCTTTGCGGAGGCAGAGGGCAGGCGGATCTTTGTGGGTTTCAAATGCAGCCATGGTCTACAGACGTGGAGTTCCGTTTCGAGAACAGCTGGGGGCTACAGGGAGACTTCGAAAAAAAAAGACTAAAAAAAAAATAAAAATAAAAACAAAAGCCAACTCAAAATGAAGTTAAAGAACCATCCAATGTGAACCCAAAAACTCTGGAAGGCGATAAAAAAAAAGTGTGCAACAGAACTAAAAGACATAGGTCATAGGAAAAGATTTCCTAAATTGATCACAGCGTGCAAGAATTAAAGGTGACAAAATTGACAAATGGACCCTCATTAAACTCAAAAGCCTTCTGTACATCAAAAGAAACAATCAAGGAAGTGAAGAGAAATCCCACAGAGTGGGAGGAAACCTTCACCATGATACATTTAATTTCCAGATAATAAACATACTCAAAAAACAAAGAGAAGAAAACAAATGACACCACTCAATAGATGGAGCACAAGCTGAACAAGAGACTTCACAAGTGAGGAATTTAGAGCATGGCTGAAAACATCTTAAAAAGTGTCAACATCAATTAACATTCAAGGAATGCAAATGAAAACCACTTTAAGATATCACTTACTCCCAATAAGACTGTCTAGGATCAGAAAACGAAATGATACAAGTTGCGAGTAGGTGTGGGGAAAAAGAGGAAACACGTCATCCACTGTCGGTGCGGAATGTCCAAACCTCATAGGCCACTAGGAAAGCAGTGTGGAGAAAACCCTTGGGAAGACTTGGAAGAAGGCTTGCCACGCCTGACCCAATCATCCATCCTGGGCAATGTATCCCACAGTCTCATCTTACCATAGAATACATGCACAGTCAGTTTATTTGCAGGTCTCTTCACAATAGCAAAGAGCTAGAAACCAACCCGTGCCCCTCACTGATGAGTGGAAAGAGAAAATGTGGTACATTAATAATGGAGGGTTTTGTTTTTACTCTTTTATGTGAGACAGAGGGTCCTCCCTGTAGCCCCAGCTGTTCCTGGAACTCACTTGTAGACCAGGCTGGCCTCTGAACTCACAAAATCTGCCTGCCTCTGCTCCCAAAGTTGCTAGGATTAAAGGCTGATGGCCACCATGCCCGGCTTTTAGTATTTATTATTTTTTTGATGTGGATGTACTGTCTGCAGTAGGTTGTGTGCACACATGTCCTGCAACGCCGGAGAGGTTCAAAGAACATGTTGGGATTCCCCTGGAACTGGAGTTAAAGACGGTTTGCTTAGTGCGCATGTGGGTTGCGGAAATCAGGTCTCATTTTCTCACAAATCAGGTTTATCCATCTCCTATGAGACAGGTATAGGGGTACGTATTTCTACTGACTAGTACAGGACATTTGGTGTACTAAGACACTTTTTAATTCATCCTCAAGGCAAAAGCTCATCCTGCTTCGAGCACTTAACTACATAGAATTCCATCCCTGTCTCCAACTTACTTGGGCTAAACAGCTGGGCAGAGTAGTAAAAGAAGGCTCTTCCTACAGGCAGGGTTTTAAGCTCAGCCATCTGTCCTTTTAGTTTTACTGTATATCAACTCCAATACACTGTCACAGGTTTGGGTTTTTTTTTTTTTTTTTTTTTTGCCCCCCAGCCTTTCTTGACCATTTGATCCTTTTGTGGTGGTGCTTAGACTGTATAGATAACTTTGTATGTTTTCCACCCAACCCTAAGCAATATCATCCTAACCCTTTGAAGGCTGAAGACCTGCCCTCTTTAGCCTTTCTTTACATCCTGCCAGCTGGTGAGAGGTAGCGCTCATCACTGGATGCATAAACAGGCGCTCCAAGTTCCAGTACTATGTTCCAAGCAAGTTCCCCCCTAGCGAGTGCCACTCCCTCCTGGTGTTCTACTTAAGTCTACTCCCTCAAGAAGAGCGTCCCTGAAAGTGTGCCTAAACACATCCCAGTATAGACTGAACACTTTTGTATAACTGCTCCTTAATATCCACCCCCGTAGAGTGCTTAAAAGCATGCATCGTTGATGTGTCCCTTTGGCACCCGCAATGTTTAATCGAGCTTTTTTTACTTTATCCGTTTTAAAACATACCCCAACACAACAACACAAAAAAGATCAGTAACGAGGCAGTGGATGTCGGTCAAGCAGGTGGTGACTTGAGAGCACAGACTGTACCTGTCTGCCTGAGGCTGCCAACTTGAACAGTCCCTATACCTAAAAGCTACTGTCTTTGTTAATTGTTCAGGGTAACCTGAACAATTAACTGCTACCCTAGCTGTCCTGAGGGAGTTGTCCTTTCCACTTAAGGAGGTGCCTTGAAGAGTCTCCTCTATCTACTGCTAGATGGACAGTTAGTAATAAATATGACATTACACTCCACATTGGTGCTCCCATGTGATTCATCCACTTTCTTTAGTAGTCATTCCCCATATTTCATATCTTCACTACTAACCCTCTTCCTCTTCTCCTGCCTCTTCCGCTTCCGTCCTCCTCTTCCTCCTCCCTCCTCCTCCTTCTCCCTCCTCCTCCTCCTCCTCCTCCTCCTCATCCTCCTCCATCCCTCCTCTCCTCCGTCCTCCTCCTCTCTTCTTCTCTTCTTCTTCTTCTTCTTCTTCTTCTTCTTTTCTTCTCTTTCTCCTATCGTTTCTTGGCCTTCTTCTCTCTTCCTACCCCCAGTATTTATAATTCCCCCGTTTCTCCAGACAGCCCGGTCGGTCCCATAACGCCCAGCTGTTTCTGGAACTTAATGTGCACAGTGACATAACGACAGGCACTGGCTCTCTGAAACACATATCACCTGCATATGTCTACATCAGAAGTGCTAATTAAAAGTCTTCTTCCTTCATAGTAGGATTGGACAAGGTGATTACCCTCCTGGACAAAGCACTCGGGTCAGTACCCATGAAAGTGAAACAGCCAGAAATTGACCAGAGTCACAATTCAAACAGCCTCAGAGAGAGTGGGACTGTGTTTTACCTCCACCATCCACCTGTGCCCCATCTTTCAAGCCTAAACGGAGAACAAAAACTCATCCGGAAGAGGGGCGTAGCTAGATGTAAAGCGAGACATCTTCGCGAATTAGGGGTGAACTGAGTTAAAACTACAAGCAATGTACAGTCTGGAACAACTTTCATATTGGATACATTACTTTGATTCGAGAACAAATATTTACAACCTGTACACTCTGCCCAAGCTGGAATGGTGGGGCTGTAGTGGTTTGGGCAAAACGACAGCCTGCAGATTGGGTTTTGACTATGAAGGATGCTTGTACTCATGGATATCACTTATAGCTAAACAATGAAAAAAAAAACGGAGAGCAATAGATGCAAGTGACAGTTATGGCAGAATGCAGTGATCTGGGATCGGGTGGGGTGGGGGGAAAGTGAAAGGGAAAACGAATGAAGCCATGAACTTGTATATTGAAAAAACCTTAGCGTCTTGCCAAGCTACGGCACAAAGACACCATCAATGAAAAAATTAAATTAAAAAAAAAAGGTCACTCGTGGGCAGGATAGTCCATCTGGCAGACCTCACCACCTGAAATGGCCAAAGCAGCCAAGAAGCATCTCCCAAAATTAAGCGGCCAATCTTCAACAGATCATGCGTGCCCAGTCTGGCCTACGTCACCATTTTTTTTTTTGTTTTCTTGTTTTTTAAATTTATTTAACTTATATTTTAGTGTAGTGGATATAGGTGTATATTTAATGACTGTCGTGCAATGTCCAAGTCTGTGCACCCGATGTGCGTCGTGTCGTGCTCAATGCCGCGGAGTTCATGAGGGTGTCGGCAATCACCCGAGAACTGGAGTTCTCCTGGAATTGGAGTTATTCAGATGCGTGTTATCTCGGCCGCGCTATTGGGTGCTGGGGATCAACCTGGGTCCTCTGAAAGAGCGGTCAGCGCTATTAAACGCTCGTAGGCCATTCTCTCCAGACCCATTCTACCATCTTCTTTGTTAGTCCCAAACTCATTCCAGCCACTCTCGCATCTATCCCCACAAGCCAAATAGGACATAGGTACTCACTATATAAAAAACTTATTACAAAATTATGAATTAAACGAAAGCTCTTAAAAAACAATTAGTTCTACTTTATTATTTTTAAATGGTAATGGAAAGTGTACTTCTCCTGCAATTATAGGTGTTTTGAGCTGACCTCTAGTGTCCGTGCAAAGCCAGCGGGAGGCAGAAGAGGGCATCGGATTCCCCTGGATGGAGCCAAAGACAGTTCTAGCAGCCATGTGGGTGACTGTGGAATCATAACCCTGGGTCTCTGCCAAAAGTAGCAGTTTATGGCCGCTTTTAATCATCCGCTGATGGCCATTCTCGCTCCAGCCCGGGATATAATATATATATAGTACTATATATATATAATTATATAAATAATTTATTTTTTGTTTATTTGTTTTTAATTTTTATTATTTTATGTTTTATTTATTTTTTAATTATTTTTTTCTTTGTCTTTTCGAAACTAACAGGGCTCTCCCTGTAGCCCCAGGCTTGGCCGGTGGTTATGTGAGTGATATAGGTCCTGGCTCTTATTCTGTAAAACTGACCACAGCTGATTGGCCCCTCTAAAATACCTCCAAGTAGGACTTTAGGGGGGAAGTATAAAAACGGCGTCCTAGGTGTAGCAACTCTACCTCCTGAGCACTGAATATTTCTTATTGTTTTGATAGGCTTCCTCCATAGTGACATGGATTATAATCCGAGCGTACCACTCCTGGCTACTGATATATGTGGTATCATTTTTTTTTTCTTTTGTTTTTAGACAGCCCTGACTCTGCTGTCGGGACTCTCTGAGACGGCTCCGACTGAGATGCCAGCCGTGCCTCTGCCTCCCAAGTGCTAGGATTAAAGAGTGTGTAACCACCACGCCCAAGAGCCATTTTATTCTTCATTTACTGTTAATGTGTTATTTAACTGTTACTGTCTGGCATGCAAGTCTGGTCACCCGTTGTGTCGTGCATTGTCTCTGCGGAGAGTCAGAAGAGGGTGGGCTTATTCCCCTGGAACTGGATGTTCTCCTGGAATTGGGATGTATTCAGATGGCTCTTGGCGCCATGTGGGGCTGAGGGGGATACGAACACCGGGAGTCCTCTCAAGAGCAGTTGGCATCTTAAACCGCTAGGCCATCTCCTCCAGCCGCTGCTATATGTTTCTTAATTTGATATAAAGTCATTATATGGTCACACTTGGGAGGCATAGGCAGTGCAGATCATTTGTGAGTTAGAGCCAGCCTTGGTGTTCGACAAAGCAAGTTCAGGTCCAGCTGGGCTACATGTGAGATTGAAAAAGACCAAAAAAAAAAAAAAATAAATAACAGTTTTTTTTTTTTTTGTTTTTTTGCATTTTTTTTCTGTGGCTTTCTATTTGGATTTTGTTTTACCCTATGTTATATTATCTAGAATATTGATTCTTTCTCAGTATTATTAGAGTTTTGACAGGTCTATACTTTAAAGTTAATCAGGTCTGAGTTTGATGTGTTTTTATTTATTTATTTATTTTATTTTTGAGACAAGGGGCTTCCCATTTATAGTCGCCAGGCTGGGCCTGGAGCGTCACTCTCTGTAGACGCAGGCTGGCCTTGAACCACAGAATCCACCTGCCTCTGGCCTCTGAGTGCCTAGGATTAAAGGCGCTCCCGCGCCCACCAAAGCCTAGCCTGTAATCTCTTCTTGTCTTGAGATAGGTTTGTATCTCTTTCTATCAATATCTCCGTTACATTGTCTATGCGCATTCCATTTCTGTGATAGGCTTCTTACACTTATGAATTTTTCACTTATCTGGGTGCAAATTGAAACTACTACTCTTGCAGTTATACCAGCACTTGTGTGAGGCAAGGATGTCTCGTATGTATGGCTATTGCTGTTGTCTTGTCTAGACACATTTATTCTAGGCGACATTGTCTATTGTCTCTGTGTTTGGTATTTGCAATCTCTGTGTACTATGGCTCTGTGAGGCTATAATACTCTGATAGCTCATAGGAGATTTGTGATGATTCCTTAACCTACTCTATTGATCTTCAGACTGTTTTTGTGATATTGTTGGGCGCCTGTTCTATAATCAGATATTTTAGGATTGTTTTTTTTTTCTCTAGTTCTGTTAAACAATGCCAATGAGAGTTTGAAGGGAATTGCATTGATTTGAGAATTGCTTATTGCGCCATATCTAGATTTGCAATTCATAAATTTACTTATTCTGCTATATCCTCATGAACTATGGGAGCTACTTCTGGTCATTCTGGTAGCTTCTTGAATTTATAACTTTCTTCAGTGTTCTCTGAAATACGCTCTAATCTCTGTAGGGACGAGTTTAAAAATCCTATCCTTTCACTTATTGATTGTTTTTATCTAATTTATTTCATGTGTATGCGTCTGTATGCCACAGATATATGGAGGTCGAGGTGCACATTGTAGGAATGCAAGTTCAGATACAGAGGCATTTTTATTCCTACCTATTTTGTTTTGTTCCTTGGAGGCTATTGTGAATGGGAATGTTTTCCTGATTTCTGTCTTAGTATGCTTCATTAGTTCTGTGATAAAACAGCTACTAATTTTTTGTACATTAATTTGTATCATGCTTCTTGGCTGAAAGTGATTACTCGATCTAAGAGTTTTCTGGTGGGATCTTGAGATCTTTAGCTATATGATAATATTGCCTGAAAATAGGAATAATTTGACTGTTTCATTTCTCATTTGTATCCCTTTCATTTCTCTCTCTTGCCTAAGTAGTTTGGCTAAGAACTGAAACACCATGCCTAGTGGAGAGGATGGGCACCCTTCCTCTCAACTCTTGGCTTTTAGAGCGAAAACAATGGTTTTCAAAAAATATTTATTTATTCTTTATGGCTGTGATATACGAATTTTTTTACCGTGCTCAATATTTGTATGGTTGGTGCACCCGTGTCATGTGGCCAATGCTGAGGAGGTCAGAAGAGGGCACAGAGTTCCCCTGGAACTGGAGTCAAAGACGGTTCTCAGGCTGCTATGTGGGTGCTGGGGATAGAACCCCCGGGTCCTCTGCAAGTGCAGTCCAGAGCTCTTAACCACTAGCCATCTCTCCAGCGCCCCTAGGGAAACATTGTTTAGTCGTGTCCGAGTACAGTATGTTTGTTTTTGTAATAGATTTGTTCGATATAGGTTTATTTCTTGCTTCGTTCTTTCCTTTTTTTTTTTTTTTTTGTCTTTTCAAGACAGGGTCTCCCTGTAGCCACAGATGGCCTGGAACTCACTCTGTAGATGAGGCTGGCCTTGAACTCACAAAGATCCACCTGCCTCTGACTCCCAAGTGCTAGGATTAAAAGCGTGCGCCACCATGCCTGGCCTATATAGGTTTCTATATTTAAGTTTGATCCTTCTACTTTAATATATATATATGTATATATAAATATGTTTGAGAGCTTAGCTTGCGTCCTGTAAGTGGATCTGTGTCCTGCAATGCCAGTAGAGGCCAGAAGTGGACATCGGATCCCCTGGATCTGGAGTTAAGGACCATTGTTAGTTGCCATATGGGAGGATGCTGGGAACCAAACCCAGGTCCTCTTCAAGAGCAGCAAGAGCTCTTAACTGCTGAGCCATCTCTTCAGCCCCTTCGTGTGTGTGTGTGTGTGTGTGTGTGTGTGTGTGTGTGTGTGTGTCTGAGTGCACATGTGTGGAGGCTTGTTTGACAAACTATTGAGTTTCTAGTTTTATTCCATTATGATTTGACAAGAAATTAACTGAATTTTTTATATTTATTAAGTCTTGTCTTATGGTCTACAGTGTGATCTATTTGGGATCTGCTGAGAAGAATATACATATTTCTGCTGTCAGATTGAATACTCTTTTTACTTATGGGTGGGGGTGGTTAAGGATTTTTGTTTTTAAAGAGTCTGATCCCTGAGAGGAGCTTCCTTTCCCTCTACAGCCCACTACAGTTCTGAATGTCCCTCAGTCTTGAGCCTCGAACACCAGGATTGCTGTATCTGAGATTTTCTGAGGAGCTCCCTGTTCTCCATATCCCAGCTCAGATGGGATCACCAGCTTCCACTTTTCCCCACAAACATCCCCAGCAGCTGCTGGCCCCAGGCCTTGATGACCTGGCTGGTGTGGACAGAGAAGTTAAAGGCCTGGGGCAGGCTGCTCTCAGACTCCATCCCATCTTCCAGCTGCTCCGTGTGCAAGACAGCTCCCTTTCATGACTTGATGGGATAGTGGTCCACCCATTCTTCACCCCATCTGCAGCTTCCTTTTGCCCTTGTCCTGTGGGCACTTAAGCAGATGGAGAGTACTGTGAAGACCCAGCTCATTCTTATGACCCCCCCAATCCCATGGTTAAAAAAATTAATGCACAATTTCTTAGTGAATAAAGGTGTAGCTGTTAAATAAAAATCCAAAATTTGCATGCTGGTATTTTAAATACAGCTCACCCAAAAAAAAAAAAAGAAGCTGGGCGTGGTGGCGCATGCCTTTAATCCTAGCACTTGGGAGGCAGAGGCAGATGGATCTTTGTGAGTTCAAGGCCAGCCCAGTCTACAGAGTGAGTTCCAGGACAACTGGGACTACAGGGAGACCCTGCTTCAAAAAGACCAAAAAACAAAACAAAACAAAAACAAACAGCTCACATGAAAAACCATGTTGTGTTAATTTGTTTTAAATTCATACCATTATTATAGTTCTATATGGGGTGGTGATTCATTTTTTCCCTTTAGGGATAGTTTATAGTAGTGAGAATTATCCCTTATGTTCCTGGGTTATATATGTATAAACTGAAGCTATAAATTGTGAACACTAAAAAGCACTATTGTGACATAAACATCATAATAATATATTAAAGGTAAATATACATTACTGTGAAACTTATCTTCCAACTCTTTAAGTTTTAGAGATTTGTGTTAATGGGTAACTGTTGAGTTTTGAGAACACTGCATATTTTTGTGAACCAAAATTATTTACTTTGTAACTTATGCAACTTGGCAAGTGCTTTTGATCTGATGGGGTTAATAGCATGAAATTAAATTTGGGGGAAATCTTAGGTCCTTTAAAAAGAATTAATAATCATTAGCTACTGTGGTGGTTTGAATGAGTGTCCCCCATAGGCTGTAAGTATTCAGACATTTGTCTCCAGTTGGTGGCGCTGTTTTTGGAGGTCTTAGAAGGTGTGGCCATGCTAGAGGAAGTACATTATTGGGGGCAGGCTTAGTGAGTTTAACAAGCCTCATGGTTTACAGTCGCTTTCTCTCTGCTTCCTGTGCTCATTGCAAGATGTGACCCTCGGCTTCCTGCTCCAGTCTCCAGCTGCCACGCCTCCCGCCACAATGGACTCTAATTCCCTGGAACCGTCATAAGCTCAAATAAACTCTTCCTTTTATAAGTTCCTTAGTCATGGTGCTTTATCACAGCAACAGAAAAGTGACTAATATAGCTACATCTATGATAAAAGTATTTATTCTGGTTTGCCTGCAAAATGCTACAGCTGGCAAAAATGATAAACAAAGTGTTAACACCCTATGGATGCAATGGATTAATAGAATGAACATTTGGTAAAAATCACTTGGTAAGGATTATAAACTTTATTTCACACTTAAAGTGAAACATGCTTTTTTTTTTCTTTAAATGTGTCACAGATCTAGTCTTTAATTTCTTGTATGTTTATTGTGACTTGCTGTTGGTACATTAGCTTCTATAACTCTGCTATATATCTGTTATACTTGCCACATATTACTTTTAACATTTTTAAGAAAAATTAGGTTTTCGCCGGGCATGGTGGCACACACCTTTAATCCTAGCACTTGGGAGGCAGAGATAGGTGGATCTTGGTGAGTTGAAGGCCAGCCTGGTCTACAGAGTGAATTCCAGGACAGCTGGGGCTACAGGGAGACCCTGTCTCGAAAAGACAAAAAAAAAAAAAAAAAAGAAAAATTATGTTTCACTTCTGAGGACCATATGAGAACAGTCCGAATGAAACCAATTTTGGTGAGCTTGATTTAAGCATTTCCTGTCTTCTGTAGGTATGTGTTAATGCCCTCCCCTCCTTTTTCTTCTCAAAGCTGTAATTCAAAATCTGGGGATAAGTAACACGGCCATCATTTGAGATAGTCCTAGAAGGTATTGTTTTTAGCCTCTTTATTATCTTGGGTTTGTTTCCTGGACTATGTTGAAGAACAAATTGTGTGCTTTACTGGATAGGTTTAATGCCACCTTGACACAACTGGGCTAAGAAACCTCAATGATTGCCTTTGTTGGACTGGTCTGAGCCCATTGTGGGCAATGCCATCCTTGGCCAGATATTTCTATAGCGTATACAATAGGTTAAACGTGAGCCAGCAGCACAAGCCATTAAGCAGCATCCCTTCCTGGCCTTTGCTGCAGCTACTACCTTCAGGCTCCTGTCATGAGCTTTCACTATTAGTCAGAATGTTTTGCAATAGCAACTAAGAATTTATAAAGAAAATTTAAGTCAATGTTCAAACTTTATTTATATATTATACAGGAAAGCATTCAACTGACCAATTGGAGGTTTAACAACCATACTTAAAGCTCCAATCTGATTTGGCAAGAGGGATTTAAAAGGACAATATTTTGGTCCTTATCCTCTAAGGTCAACTTAAGTCCTAGGGTCCTGCCTTGGCACCTTTGTACATGTCCTATGGTAGTGAGTCACCAGTTATCCCGAGCCAGAGAGGTCTCGGAGAATCACTTTAGAGGACTTCATCTGGCCAGTGTCCAGTCAAGGGAGGAAAGTCAGTATAGAGGAGAAACTCCTTATGCTTCAAAGGGAAGCTCTGGTCAAGCAAGACCTGACTTTCTCTTCACATAGATGGAACTGGTAAAAAGAGCCAGGCACAAGGCCTGAATGACCCTTAAGGACCAGAAACTTAACTGACCTTAACACCAAAACTAATTTAATTTATCTGAGCTAACTGTGTGGTTTTAAACACCCCAACAGGAAACTATGATCAAAGAAATACCATAGAGATAGGTAATAGATCTACTGTACCATGCCAAGAAAATAACTCAGAAACAGGTCATGGTTAAGCTGGCTCTCATTCTGGAGCCCTGAGTATGAAAAATACTTTTTTCAAATTCCTTGGAATAGAGTACAGGTCCTCTCTTCCTCTGGAAATTCTAGACAGGGACCCTCCAATCACTAATGTACCCATCAGGCCCCTTGTTGGTACTGTGAAATCCATGTACTGGTACACTCACATAAGACTTAACCAGCTTGTCTTTTCAGTTGCAGAAAATCTGTACACTAACTACTTCCCATTATTGATCTGGACCAAAATACCTGGCAACTAGAACTGCCAAGATGGGAGACTGGATTCTAACCCTCCAGCCTGACACCTGTTCCCTCAAGACTTCCTCCCTCCTCAGCTCTGAAGCAGATACAGAAGAGAGAACAGCGTCCCATTCCCTTATAATCAAAAGACTGGAATGGTAGGTCCAAGTTTCCCAGAATTCCAAGGGACACACAGGTGTCCACTTCCTCCAGAGGCTGTCAATCTTATGACCATTTCCCCTTACCTGAGGTTCCACCCAGGCCCTATAAAGGAATGTACCTTAGTAGCCATCTTGTTTGCTGACTGCCCCACCAGGTGCCCACAGATGCCATGCCTCACTTAACTTTGTAAAGGAAAGAATCTCTGCAGTCCAGCTCATAGCCCTTGGGTCCATTTCTATAGATGAGTCCATGATTTGACTCATGATCCTAACTCAAAGCGGGGAATGTTAGGACCAGGTCAGAAAGAAGTTAATCAAAAGGAAAGGGTTAACCATGCAGGAGCAACTCTCTAGTTGAAGCAGGTCTGGTTCCCACAGTTACTCCNTACTGGGTTTATTATGTTGTCTAAATTGTCTTGGTCAATGGATGGCTCTTCGTCCCACCTTTGGTGTCCTTTGGGCGTGATCCTATCATTTCTTAATTGGTTGCCTAGTATGTAATTTGCTGACTTTGGGGATATACAGACACCACATAATAATGATCACATCACCTCCAAAAACTGTTTTGCCCCACATATTTGTTATATGTCACCATGGATTAGATTGTGTGGTATAATTGATAAAAATAGAACTATACAGCACATTGCTATTTTTTCTGGCTTCCTTATCCAGAATGTGTGTGTATTTATTGTGTGTGTATGATTATTAGAATTAGATATTGTTAAATTTACACCAATAATTTGGAAATTTGCTGTGATGTGAAAACCATTTAGAAACATAGAGACTATAACAACTATGTAGTTCTTAAAATTTTATCTTCCTTTTGAAAGTCTCTGGGTTGAATTTTCAGTACCAAGGAAAAAAATAACTTTTTTTTTTTGGTCTTTTTGAGACAGGGTCTCCCTATAGCACCAGCTATCCTGGAACTCACTCTGTAGACCAGGCTGGCCTTGAACTCACAAAGATCCGCCTGCCTCTGCCTCCCAAGTGCTAGGATTAAAGGCATGCGCCACCATGCCTGGCTTAAATTTTTTTATGTGTATGAATGTACTGTCTGCATGTAGGTCTGCGCACCCGTGTCGTGCAATGCCGCGAAGGTCAGAAGAGGGTGTCAGATTCCCCTGGAACTGGAGTTCTCCTGGAATTGGAGTTACAGACTGTTCTCAGCTGCCATGTGGGTGCTGGGGATCGAACCCGGTTCCTCTGCAAGAGCACTCGGTGCTCTTAACCACTAGGTTATCTCTCCAGCCCGATGTAATGTTCTTTTATTAAAGCTTTAACTCCACAGTTTTTGGCCTCTCAAGAGGTTCTCTGGTAGAGTGGCATGTCTAACTCAACATACACGTGGGATATGTAGGTGTTCATAGGGATGTATATGCACATGTGTAGATGCATGTGGAGGCTAGAGGTCAACATTGTGGGTTTTTTTTTCCCATTGTCTTCCACCTTATTATTTGAGACAGGATCTCTCGCTGAATTTGGAGCTCATGACTCAACTATGCTAGCTGGCTAATGAACTCCTGGGATCTACCTAGCTCTACCACTGCCTCCTCCAATGCAGGGGTTACAGACACATACTGCCATTTTGCCTTTTATGTGGGTACTGGGAACCAAACTCAGGTCCTCGTGGTTGCATGGCAGGTACTTTACAAATAAACTATCTCCCTCTCCCTAGCCCCAGTAAATTGCTCTTTCATGATTATTGAATGTGGCATTCTGATAGTTTGGTTTTAATAATTATTTTGTTATAGAAGTTGGCTTACTAATTAAAAAACCACTTAGGTGTTAGAAATAAATGAACTGGGAATGCTGGTGCATGCCTTTAATCCCAGTACTATGGGCATAGGCAGGTAGAACTCTGTGCGTTTGAGGACAGTCTGATCTACATGGTGAGACTCTGTCTCAAAACAGACAAAGCAAAGCAATAAGTTACTCAGGAGGCCAGGCCAAGAAGATGACAGATAGTGTGCCTGCCTGGGCTACCATGAGTTCAAGGTCATCCTGAACAACTTAGTAAGATCCTATCTCAAAAATAAAAGATAGAGGTTTGGTGTGATAGCTCTTTTGAAATTTTACATTAAAACTACTTGGGGTTTGGAAGCAGGATGTCTGATAAGGCATTCAGGTCACTTAGTGAGTTGGAGGCCAGCCTGGGTTACATGAAACCCTGTTTCAAAGCAAACAAAACAAAACATCTTCATAGAATGAGTAAGAAAGGTGCTTCAAAGCCTCAGCCATCACTGAGCACTCCAAGAGAGTGCTCGTTGCTCTGTCCAAAGTAGTGTGCTTAGAGCTGAGGGGACAAAGAGGTTCAAAATGTAGCTCTGCCTTTGGGAAGGTATAATACAGCGTTCTACCTTAACCAAATATATGTGATTATTAAGCACTCTTACATACATATTTTTAGCTTTCTGTTTCTGCTAAAGTTCTCTGATTTTCTCTTCCCCTTTAAATCTTTCCTAATTACCAAACTACCTGAGGTTCAGAAACAGCTCACAGTGCTTTGTCTCTGGAAGCACTCTTTATCTACTTGTTGAACAGATATGAACAGGGTGTCCAGTTTTAACTCTTGTGTAGTTGGCAATTGGGTGATTTAGACAGTCAAAGACACATGTACAGAAGAGACCATTGCCAAGTTCTGTGCTCTAAGAATCTCTAAAATACAGTCTGGCTGGGCGTGGTGGCTCACGCCTTTAATCCTAGCACTTGGGAGGCAGAGGTGGTCGGATCTTTGTGAGTTCAAGGCCAGCCTGGTCTACAGAGTGAGTTCCAGGACAGCTGGGGCTACAGGGAGACCTTGTCTCAAAAGACCAAAAAAAAAAAAAATACAGTCTGTTACATGAATAATGTACTCTTTTCAACTCAGTTATATTCATTTACACAATTGATCATTGAAATTGCTTTAGAAATATGTATACCAAATATTTAGCATATTTTTAAAACCTTCCTTAATATCACTATTAACCAATATAATTTAGGGTTTATTGACTATAAACACCTATTCATACCATTTCTCCTAATTATAGCTCATCAACATTGCCTTCAGATCACTTAGTGGAAATGTGCTCTCTTACTGCATTCTCATTTTTGGTACATGAGTATGGAAGGAAGCCAGCAGACTGTTTTCCATGATCATAGATTTTAAATATTTACTTGCTTGTACTGCATAATTTAGCACACTGGAGTTGGGAAGCAGTTTATATGGTGGCTGATGACATGTCATTGTTACAGAATATAATGTTCCTCTGTGGTTTCTACATGAAGTTGTAAAAATGAAAGGCATGCCATTCCCTTTTCTAACCAATTAAAGCTTGTTTTACTATAAATCTATAGAAACCTCATGTCTGTGGTATACATAGAATTTAACTTAGTATAATTATCTAGTTATTTCACAAATCCAAGCACTGTTTCTTGTGGCCTGTTAATGCAGTATGTATGCCAAACTCAAAATATATTTATCCTTGTAATGAAAGTTTTCATAGAGTTTATAAAGAGGCTTGAGATAGCCTGTGAGATCCATGTAATCTCCTCTATTCAGAAAGTGTTCCATATTTCAAAATATGGAAGTGCAGACAAACTAATTAGATAAGGAAATGGGTATATTGTTTATCCACTCTAATAAATGTTCCACTTGTTATCTTGTTATACCCCTCTGTTTGGTTATTTGGTTACCCTAATATGAGTGGCAAATAAATTGCTCTAGTAATTCATGAGAATAATAGGAGAAACAATTTTCCCAGTGTCTTGGTGCAGGCATGTTATTCTGCTACTAGGAGGAAAGATCATGTGTTCTGGGCCAGCAAGGCTGTATTGTGAGAACCCATCTTGAAACAAACAAAAATATACCACTTAATCAAATAGAGAAATGCACTTAAAAATATAACGTTTTGTATTCTGGAAGATTTTCGTTTTCACATGGTTCCAGTGTCTTGTAGCCCAGATTGTTGTCGAGCTTCTACTACTCTTTCTCTCTCTCTCTCTCTCTCTCTCTCTCTGTCAAGCTTCTACTACTCTCTTTCTCCCTCCCTTCTTTTCTTTTTATTTCTTTCGCTCTTTTCTCTTCTTTTCTCCTCTTCACATTTCTTTTTTCTTTTCTTTTCTTTTTTTTATTTTTTGTCTTTTTGAGACAGAGTCTCCCTGAAGCCCCAGTTGGCCTGGAACTATGTGGACCAGGCTGGCTTTGAACTCACAGAGATCTGGCTGCTTATGCCTCCTGAGTGCTGGTATTAAAGGCGCGCAGCACCACGCCTGACTATTATTTCTTATGCATAGCTCCAACAGTCTGTGGTAATACAAAAATATATATATTGATGGAATTACATTTTGTCTTAATTTAGTACTCCATTTCTTAGAAGTGACTTAGCTCTGCATTTCAGTTCTTTAAAAGAATCTGAATATGAAAATGAGTGCACATGTCCCCACATGTTCCCAGTACCTAATCAACACCCCTGACTATAGCTTGGCTTGGAGCAGCCTTTCAACAGATAAGAGAAAAATACTAGTATTTAGGTTTGGTAGGAGGTGTACATGGGGAGTGGGGTGGGGCCATGGAGCTCTGTGCCTGCTGGATCTTGTAGTTCCGGAGGCCACAGACTACCGTCACGTTGCAGGGCACACTGGTAGTTGAAATCCGACAGTTCTGCAGTCACGTGAGACAGCCGTACCCTTAGAGACGCCGCTTACAAACCTACACCTCTCGGTTCCGCTATTCCGGTGACTAGGGCCAAGGGAAAACCAGACCGGGCTGGCACGGTAGTCGTGGCCAGCGGAGGCTTCGGTACCCGGATGTTCCTCTGAAGACGGTGGCCGGGCGGGGCTATGCACCGTTCCCGCGGCGGCCGAATCCGTGGCTGCCTGTAAGCTGCTGTGCGGCTGCTGGGGCCGGCGTTTCCTGGCGTGGTGGCTTCTGCATACGTGTACAGTTCTCCAGTCGTGTTTCGGAAAGGGGTCGGTTTGAGGCTGTCGGAGTCGAGAAGGTTGGCGCTTGGTGTTTGTGGTCTCCGAATAGCCGTGTTCCTCGGGGGGCCTGTCCCTGGTGGAGACCCGGTGGCCAACGGTCTGGGTTCTTTGAGGTTTTTGGCGCTTCTCTCGACTCTCCTTCCTGGTGTCATTTATCTTCTGACTCCTCCTCGGCCCTTGCTGGGCTCGGAAGGGAAACTGTAAACTTTCCTGTGGCCAGCTGTTCTGTCCCTCCTTGGTTTTTGGTGTTCCAGACACGACCTGGGACCATTAATCCCTAAGCTGCCCCATCCATTTGACCCTTTCCAGTCCCACTGCTAGTGCCTCAGTTTTTCTCCGTTTGAAACAAAGAAGTGGAAAAAATTATCTAGATCTCAGTCTGCCCATTAGTAGCCCTCTTGGTCCTTTGGAGTGCTTGTCACTGTCCCAGACTGTAACACTGTAACCTGGATAGACTACTACTACTAATAATGCCTTTCCATTCCAAATGCCGACGTTCACTCTTTTAGCTTGGCCTTGGCTCGCTCTTCCATTCCCACCCACATCCGAGGGCTTTTGAAGTGGAAACACAGAATGCAGAGTGCAGTCTTACACGTGATGACTGACGTCGACTCCCCCAAGAGTTAACTCACCCTGACACTGGTTGAGGTTATAGTTCTTATGATTTCTTTGGCTTACATTTTTGGTTTTTATTATTTTCCTACATGGAGTTCACTGCTACCCTAAGAATTAAGAATATATTTCCGTACCTCTTTTTAGTATTTGAATTACATGGGAATTTTCTTGTGTCTTACCTTTTCTGACCAGATGCTCCTGTGGGATTTTGGGATCGATTTTCTGTCAGTTGATAGCAGATATACACAAAGTAGTGGTCTTTCCTGCTTGCTTGAGATTTGTAATTAGATTATAAGTCATTTCTGAAAGTGTCCAGAGGGATTGGAAAGGCTTTGATAGGTAAAGTCTATGCATTTTCTGAGTTCCAAATGGATAAAGCCTTTTTCCTAAACAGGGAAGACTCCTAATTAGTTCAGTATCAGATGCTAATTGACTAGTTCACCTGCCATAGAATTTTGAGAACTGGAGTTAAAAACTGAGCAACACAGAGAATTGTATAATTAATAAAAAGAGTTTAGGAGCCATTTAATTGATGGTCTTTTTCTATAAAATGGGATGCAAACATATTGAAAAATGTATTTGTAATTCTGTGTTTTAAAGCATTTCAGCATGACCTGATAGCTTTGGTAAACAGTTTTATATAATTATTTGTTAATGTTTTTATAGATAGAAATATTTCTCTCGCTTTCTGGGGACTATGCAATATAAATGACTTTGCAGCTCCCTTTCTAATGATTGAAGTCCCATTTTTCTAATAGTGAGATGGCATTGTTTGTTTTGTTTTAAAATAGTTTGGCCATGCAGTCTGGGCTGGCCTTCAATTCTCAATCTTTCTACCTCATCCTCCTGAGTGCTGGGATTACAGACTCCAGTGCCTAGCATCATTCTTTTTTAAACAAGTGCTGGGATTACAGACTCCAGTGCCTAGCATCATTCTTTTTTAAACAATCCCATTTATAAATATCAATAAAATATAAGTATTAAAATAACTCTGTCAAGTTGGGATTATTTCCAATTAATTTGAAATGTTTTTAGCTGCTGCTTGTGATTGTAAATGTATAATATTTCAGAATTTGTGCATGCCAGTAATTCCAGCACTGCAGAGGCAGAGGGAGGAGGATTACCATGACTTTGAGGCCAGCTTGGGAGACATGGTTTGTTCTAGGCTAGCCTGGCCTACAGAGAGACATGCTGTCTCAAAAACAAAACAAAAACAAAACAAAACAACAACAACAAATAATATCCCTCACAACAACAACAATAACAAAAACCTAACTTTTTTTGTGTGTGTGTTTGAGACAGGGTCCCCATACAGCCCCAGCTAGCCTGGAACTCAGTATGTAGACCACACTGGCCTTGAATTCATAGAGAGCCCCCTGCCTCCTGAGTCATGGGACCGAAGGTGTGGACTACCATACCTGTCTCCAACTTTTTTTTTGAGGATTAATTCATTCATGGAATTCTTTATTGGAAAAAAAGTTAAGAAGCTATATATTATTTGAAGCTTATGTATTTGTCTACCAGATGAATGAATATTGGATCCTTCTTATTTAACAAGATCATCAAAACATTTACTGATGAGAGTATTCTTCTTGTCCTCTGTCCTTCATCTCTGTACTATATGCTTTAAAGCATTCTGTCCACATTATAATAACCCATTGAGCTATTACCTACAGCTCCAGATGAGTTGTAGATTTGCTTACTTTATCAAGTAATGGGACTTGAAATTTGTTTTCAAAATGCACTATTTTATGAGTTACTAAGAAAAAAAATACTGTCATTTAAACAGATCAAGATTGTCAACTGTATGATGTGTTTCAGTTTCAGAGTTAAAACTCAAAATTCTAGTAAATGAACAAACTAAAGCTCAGTTTTAAGTCACTTAGTCCAGTTCTTGACTTTTCCTAACCTACCATAGCTGGGATGTAATTTGTTTTACCTTGGAATGTATAAGGAGCATTAGTTCAACAAATAGTTGCTGAGCAGTGGTTATATACCAGATATCCTGTTAGGTGGCTGGGGACAGAGCAGTGAATGGAAGAGAGAAGTAGAAGAATCCGTTGATGTTAGGTATTCACACTATAGCAGAATGTGTGAGATGGAAAACTGTCTCAAGAAACAGAAAGTATAGGCAACATATATGTTAGATTTTATGTGTCTTAGAACTTTAAAGCTGAAAAGTGAGGGGCTGGAGAGATGGCCTAGCGGTTAAGAGCACCGACTGCTCTTACAGAGGACCCGGGTTCGATCCCCAGCACCCACATGGCGGTTGAGAACCGTCTGAAGCTCTAATTCCAGGAGAACTCCAGTTCCAGGGGAATCCGAGACCCTCTTCTGAACTCCACGGCGTTGCACGACATGGGTGCACAGACTTGCATGCAGACAGTACATTCATACACATACAGAAATAAATAAAATTAATAAAAAAAAAAGCTGAAAAGTGAGACTAGGAAAGGTTTCATGAAGAAGATGAGATTTCTTCTGGGCTTTAATTAATGGGCAAGTATTTTGTAAGTAAAATTTGTGAGGAAAGTAATTTTGGTGGCTGCATTAAGTGAACAGAATCCCTGAGGCTGAATTCTAGAGAAGCAATGAGAGACTCTGTGTGCTTTGTGTATTCAGTCGTGTTTGCATGGCAGGTATATAAGGTCTGAATTTGAAGGAAATATTTGAGTGAAACTGTGGCATGAGCTCAGATGTGAGATGATGGGGACTCTAAAGCGACACCAGAATGGAAGGGGTTTGAGAGCAATTAGTGAAGGAACTGGCATTGTCTGCTTGTTGCTGAATTTGGGGATGGGACAGGCACCAGGGAAGAAGAGTGGCTAATGTGAGGTTAGACATGAGTGGTCCAGGTGAGTTGTAGATTTGCTTACTTTATCAAGTAATGGGACTTGAAATTTGTTTTCAAAATGCACTATTTTACGAGTTACTAAGAAAAAAAAATACTGTCATTTAAACAGATCAAGATCGTCAACTGTATGGTGTATTTCAGTTTCAGAGTTAAAACTCAAAATTCTAGCCCAGTGTGGTGGTGCACGCCTTTAATCCCAGCAGAGGGATCTCTGTGAGTCCAAGGCCAGCCTGGTCTACATAGTGAATTCCAGGACAGCTGGGGCTACAGGGAGTCCCTGTCTCAAAAGACAAAAAAAAAAAATAGTGCTATGCTCTGATTTGTCAGAACAGACCTGGGGTATTCTTGAACTTCTGAAAGCAACAAAGCTGATGCAAGCTTATGGATACTCTGTGATACAGGGGAAGGACAGCCGGTAGATCCTGGTAGATCCTAGACTTGGTAAGCACAGCCACAAGAATCCAGAAAGGAGGTAGGCTGTGTGGCCTGCCTGGCTTCCTTCTTGACATTCAACCCTAAATCCATTTAGCCCTTTCTCTGAACTCTGGCCCTGTCCCAGATGCTGGCACGAAGCTTGCCCTCCTGCCTATGTTAAGAAGTACAAGAAGTCTTAAAGGCACTAGCCTAGGTACTTGGTAGGACTTCTTGTTTCTAGGTTCACAAGACATTGGCACCAGATCAATAGAATCTTGCTTTGCAACCCAGTACAGTATCTACCTTAGGAAAAAGTCATAGCCTCCAATCCCGCGGGTTGAAATCAAATTCTCACCTCCAAATTCCGAGATTCCATAACTGGCAGCTAGGGCCTGTGCAAGGTCTCGCACACTGCACTACTCACAGTGTGCTCTTGNTGTGTTACAGATCTAGTCTTTCATTTCTTGTATGTTTATTGTGACTTGCTGTTGGTACATTTAGCTTCTATAACTCTGCTATATATCTGTTATACTTGCCACATATTACTTTTAACATTTTTAAGAAAAAATTAGGTTTTCGCGGGCATGGTGGCACATACCTTAATCCTAGCACTTGGGACGGAAGAGATAGGTGGATCTTGGTGAGGGGAAGGAAAGACTGGGGCTAAGAGGGAAGGTCCAGGACACGGGGGATAAAGCGGAGAAACTGGCTAGAAAAGACCAAAAATCAAAAAAAAAATAAAAGAAAAAAGTATGGGGAAAGGAGGAGGACCCCGAGGAGAAAAGTCCGAATGAATACACAATTGTTTGGTGAGCTGATTTAAGAATTTCCTGTCCTTCTGTAGGTTATGTGTGTCTTGAATTGACAAGAACCTCCCTTTTCTTCTCAAAAGCTGTCTTTTGTTTTTCAAAATCTGGGGACAAGTTGACATGGCCTTCATTTGAGTTAGTCCTAGAAGGTATTGTTTAGCGTTTTTATTATCTTGGGTTTGTTTCTTGGACTATGTTAAAGAACAGGTTGTGTGCTTTACTGGATAGGTTTAAAGCCAACTTGACACCAAACTGAGCTGAGAAACCTCAATGATTGCCTTTGTTGGACTGGTCTGAGCCCATTGTGGGCAAAGCCATCCTTGGCCAGATATATTTCTATAGTGTTTACAATAGGTTAAACGTGAGCCAGCAGCACAAGCCATTAAGCAGCATCCCTTCCTGGCCTTTGCTGCAGCTACTACCTTCAGGCTCCTGTTCATGAGCTTTCATATTCGTCAGAGTTTTGCAATGCGAACTAAGACTTTTTAAAGAAAATTTAAGTCAATGTTCAACAAACTTTATTTATATATTACTTACAGGAAAGCATTCAACTGACCAATTGGAGGTTTAACAACCATAATTAAAGCTCCAATCTGATTGGCAAGAGGGATTTTAAGGGACAATATTTTGGTCCTTATCCTCTAAGGTCAACTTAAGACCTAGTGGTCTGTGTGGGCACCTCTCTACATGTCCTATAGCAGTGAGTCACCAGTCATCCCGAGCAGAGAGTTCTCGGAGAACCTTAGAGGACTTCATCGGCCAGTGTCCAGTAAGGGAGGGAAGTCAGTATAGAGGAGAAACTCCTTATGCTTCAAAGGGAAGCTCTGGTCAAGCAAGACCTGACTTTCTCTTCAAGTGGATGGAACTGGTAAAAATGAGCCAGGCACAAGGCCTGAACGACCCTTAAGGACCAGAATCTCAAATGACCTTAACACCAAAACAATTTATCTTATCTGAGCAACTGTGTGGTTTTAAAACACCCCAACAGGAAAAACTCATGTCAATGAAATACCATAGAGATAGGTAATAGATCTACTGTACCATGCCAAGAAAACTCAGAAACAGGCCATGGTTACGCTGGCTCTCATTCTGGAGCCCTGCGTATGAAAAATACTTTTTTCAAATTCCTTGGAATAGCTTACAGGTCCTCTCTTCCTCTGGAAATTCTAGACAGGGACCCTCCATTCACTAATGTACCCCTCAGGCCCCTTGTTGGTACTGTTGAACTCCATGTACTTGTACACTCACCATAAGGACTCAACCAGTTGTCTTTTCAGTTGCAGAAAATCTGTACACTAACTACTTCCCATTATTGATCTGGACCAAAAACACCAGGCAGAGCACCCAGAGCAGCCTAAATGGGAAACCATATTCTAACCCTCCCGCCTGACACCCTGTTCCTCAAGACTTCCTCCTCCTCAGCTCTGAGCGCTACAGAAGAGAAAACAGCATCCCCTTCCCTTATAATCAAAAGACTAGAATGGTCGGGTCCAAGTTTCCCAGAATTCCATGGGGCACACAGGTGTCCACTTCCTTCAGAGGCTGTCAGTCTTATGACCATTTCCCCTTACCTGAGGTTCCACCCAGGGCCATATAAAGGGGGGGGGGGGGGGAATGTACCTTAGTAGCCACCTTGTTTGCTGACTGCCCCACCAGATGTCCACAGATGCCATGCCTCAGTTAACTTTGTAAAGGAAAGAATCTCTGCAGTCCAGCTCATAGCCCTTGGGTCCATTTCTATAGATGAGTCCATGATTTGACTCATGATTCTAACTCAAGGGGGATGTAGGACCAGGTAAAAAAGAAGTTAATCAAAAGGAAAGGGTTAAACCATGCAGGAGCAAACTCTCTAGTTGAAGCAGGTCTGGTTCCCACAGTTACTCCTTCCCACCTTGAGTTATAAGCTCCCAGAACTACCTGACGTCAGGATGAACTTTCCCATCCCTGTAGGAGTGCTTCTCACCCCCTAAGGAGCCCATTACTCTCCAAGGGTCTTCACATTCCTAAACACAACCATGTTTCAAACAAAGGGGTGCAGAACAGGCAGACTGATCCAATGAAAGACTGCCTGGTCTGCAACCATCAAGACCCCACCAATCAGAGAAAGGGTCACTGTAACCACAGTGGAAATCCCCTAACTGGGAATAAAAGCTGTGAGGAATCTGACCTCAGGACCATTGCCCTCCAGTTCCATGGGAGTGTGCTTGGCCTGATGCGTCCATCTGTCTCTGTCACTGTCTTTGTGTTGTATTCTGTACTTTTTCCTTGATTGTTTTAAATGTTCTTTTTTACATTTTTTTTTTTTTTTTGGTGTTTTTGAGTGACAGGGTCTCCCTATAGCACCCGCTATCCCTGGAACTCCACTTGTAGACCAGGCTGGTCCTTAACTCACAAAGATCCGCTGCCTCGCCTCCCAAGGTGCCAGGATTAACGGCATGCGCCACCATGCCTGGCTTAAATTTTATTTATCTGTCTTGTCAGAATGTACTGTCTGCATGCAAGTTGTGTCTGTCGCACCGTGTCGTGCAATGCCACGAGGTCAAGAAGAGGTGTGTCAGATTCCCTGGAACTGTCGAGTTCTCCTGGAATTGGAGTTTCAGACGCGTTTTCAGCTGCCATGTGGGTGATGGGGCTCGAACCCAGGTATCTCTGCTACGAGCATCTCGGGCTCTTAAACCCTGGCATTCTCTCCAGCCCGATGTAATGTTCTTTTATTAAAGCTTATCCTCTACAGTTTTTGGCCTCTCAAGAGGTTCTCTGGTAGAGTGGCATGTCTAACTCAACATACACGTGGGATATGTAGGTGTTCATAGGGATGTATATGCACATGTAGGTTTAAAGATGGCATGTGTGAGGTCAGAGGTCAACATTGTGTGTTTTTTTTCCCATTGTCTTCCACCTATTATTTGAGACAGGATCTCTCGCTGAATTTGGAGCTCATGACTCAACTATGCTAGCTGGCTAATGAACTCCTGGGATCTACCTAGCTCTACCACTGCCTCCTCCAATGCAGGGGTTACAGACAAATACTGCATTTTGCCTTTATGGGGACTGGGAACCAACTCAAGGTCCTCGTGGTTGCATGGCAGGTACTTTACAAATAAACTATCTCCCTCTCCCTAGCCCCAGTAAATTGCTCTTTCATGATTATTGAATGTGGCATTCTGATAGTTTGGTTTTAATATTATTTTGTTATAGAACGCTTGGCTTACTAATTACAAAAACCACTTAGGTGGTTAAGAAATAAATGAACTGGGACTGCGGTGCATGCCTTAATCCCAGTACTATGGGCATAGGCAGGTAGAACTCTGTGCGTTTGAGGACAGTCTGATCTACATGGTGAGTCTGTCTCAAAAAACAGACAAAAAAGGGTGCCAATAAGTTACTCAGGAGGCCAGGCCAAGAAGATGACAGATAGTGTGCCTGCCTGGGCTACCATGAGTTCAAGGGTCATCCTGAACAACTTAGTAAGATCCTATCTCAAACATAAAAGATAGAGGTTTGGTGTGATAGCTCTTTTGAAATTTTACATTAAAACTACTTGGGGTTTGGAAGCAGGATGTCTGATAAGGCATTCAGGTCACTTAGTGAGTTGGAGGCCAACCTGGGTTACATGAACCCGTTTCAAAAGCAAACAAAACAAAACATCTTCATAGAATG
Organism: Rhizomys pruinosus; assembly: GCA_009823505.1. Lineage (NCBI taxonomy): Eukaryota > Metazoa > Chordata > Mammalia > Rodentia > Spalacidae > Rhizomys > Rhizomys pruinosus. The sequence continues at coordinate 1,912,241 of VZQC01009277.1, read as the reverse complement.
AGTAAGAAAGGTGCTTCAAAGCCTCAGCCATCACTGAGCACTCCAAGAGAGTGCTCGTTGCTCTGTCCAAAGTAGTGTGCTTAGAGCTGAGGGGACAAAGAGGTTCAAAATGTAGCTCTGCCTTTGGGAAGGTATAATACAGCGTTCTACCTTAACCAAATATATGTGATTATTAAGCACTCTTACATACATATTTTTAGCTTTCTGTTTCTGCTAAAGTTCTCTGATTTTCTCTTCCCCTTTAAATTTCTTTCTACTTACCAAAACTACCTAGGTTCAGAAAAACAGCTCACAGTGCGTTTGTCCCTGGAAAGGCACTCTTTATCTAACTTGTTGAACAGATATGAACAGGGTGTCCAGTTTTAACTCTTGTGTAGTTGGCAATTGGGTGATTTAGACAGTCAAAGACACATGTACAGAAGAGACCATTGCCAAGTTCTGTGCTCTAAGAATCTCTAAAATACAGTTCGGGCTGGGCGTTGGTGGCTCACGCCTTTAATCCTAGCACTTGGGAGGCAGAGGTGGTCGGCTCTTTGTGAGTTCAAGGCAGCCTGCGTCTACAGAGTGAGTTCCCGGACAGCTGGGGCTAAGGAGACCTTGTCTCAATAGACCAAAAAAACAAAAAAAAAATACAGTCTTGTTACATGTCAATACTGTACTCTTTTCCACTCAGTTATTATTCATTTCACCAATTGATGTATTGAAATTGCTTTGAAATAGTATACCAAATCTTTACATATTTTTACAACCCTTCCTTAATATCACTATTAACCAATATAATTTAGGGTTTATTGACTATAAACACCTATTCATACCATTTCTCCTAATTATAGCTCATCAACATTGCCTTCAGATCACTTAGTGGAAATGTGCTCTCTTACTGCATTCTCATTTTTGGTACATGAGTATGGAAGTAAGCCGGCAGACTGTTTTCCAGTGATATAGATTTTATAATATTTACTTGCTTGTAACTGCATAACTTTAGCACACTGGAGTTGGGAAGCAGTTTATATGGTGGCTGATGACATGTCATTGTTACAGAATATAATGTTCCTCTGTGGTTCTAATGAAGTTGTAAAAATGAAAGGCATGCCATTCCCTTTTCTAACCAATTAAAGCTTGTTTTACTATAAATCTATAGAAACCTCATGTCTGTGGTATACATAGAATTTAACTTAGTATAATTATCTAGTTATTTCACAAATCCAAGCACTGTTTCTTGTGGCCTGTTAATGCAGTATGTATGCCAAACTCAAAATATATTTATCCTTGTAATGAAAGTTTTCATAGAGTTTATAAAGAGGCTTGAGATAGCCTGTGAGATCCATGTAATCTCCTCTATTCAGAAAGTGTTCCATATTTCAAAATATGGAAGTGCAGACAAACTAATTAGATAAGGAAATGGGTATATTGTTTATCCACTCTAATAAATGTTCCACTTGTTATCTTGTTATACCCCTCTGTTTGGTTATTTGGTTACCCTAATATGAGTGGCAAATAAATTGCTCTAGTAATTCATGAGAATAATAGGAGAAACAATTTTCCCAGTGTCTTGGTGCAGGCATGTTATTCTGCTACTAGGAGGAAAGATCATGTGTTCTGGGCCAGCAAGGCTGTATTGTGAGAACCCTTCTTGAAACAAACAAAACATATACCCTTAATCAAATAGAGAAATGCACTTAAAAATATAACGTTTTGTATTCTGGAAGATTTTCGTTTTCACATGGTTCCAGTGTCTTGTAGCCCAGATTGTTGTCGAGCTCTACTTACTCGGTTTTCTCTCTCATCTCATGACACTATCCTTTCCTCTTCTCTCCCTCCGCGCCCCATCCTCCTCCCTCAAGTCTTCTCGATCTCCTCTTCCTCGACTCAAATTCTCTTCTCTTTTTACTGCTCTTCGTGTGCATCGTCTTTCACACTTCTTCTTCCCCTTTTTTTTTTTTTTTTTTTTTCTGGTAGATATCAAGGTTCAAGATATTCTATCTTTTCTTTTATTTTATTTTTTGTACTTTTTGAGACAAGAGTCTCCCTGAAGCCCCAATTGGTTGGCCGGACAACTATATGTGGCCGGCCTGGCTTTTGCAAAAACTCACAGAATCTGGGGCTGCCTTTACTGCCTCCTGAATGCGGTATTAAAGCGCGCAAGCAGCCAACCGCCTGACTATTATTTCTTATGCATAGCTCCAACAGTCTGTGGTAATACAAAAATATATATATCTGATGGAATTACATTTTGTCTTAATTTAGTACTCCATTTCTTAGAAGTGACTTAGTTCTGCATTTCAGTTCTTTAAAAGATCTGAATATGAAAATGAGTGCACATGTCCCCCCACATGTTCCCAGTACACGTAATCAACACCCCCTGACTATAGCTTGGCTTGGAGCAGCCTTTTCAACAGATAAGAGAAAAGATACTAGTATTTAAGGTTTGGTAGGAGGTGTACATGGGAGAGGTGGAGGTGGGGGCGCATGGAGCTCTGGGTGCCTGCTGGATCTTGTAGTTCCGGAGGCCACAGACTACCGTCACGTTGCAGGGCACACTGGTAGTTGAAATCCGACAGTTCTGCAGTCACGTGAGACAGCCGTAAAGTGTACCTTAGAGACGCCGCTTACAAACCTACACCTCTCGGTTCCGCTATTCCGGTGACTAGGGCCAAGGGAAAACCAGACCGGGCTGGCCACGGTAGTCGTGGCCAGCGGAGTGCTTCGGTACCCGATGTTTCCGCTGAAGAACGGTGGCCGGCGGGTTGCTATGCAGCCTTTCCCGCCCAGAGCGGCCGAATCCGTGGCTGCCTGTAAGGGGCTGCGTGTGCGGCTCGATGGGGGGGGCGCGGGGCGTTTCCATGGCGTGGTGGCTTACTGCATAACGTGTACAGTTCTCCAGTCGTGTTTAACGAAAGGGGTCGGTTTGAGGCGTCGGAGTCGAGAAGGTTGGGCGCTTGGTGTTTGTGGTCTCCGATAGCCGTGTTCCTCGCGGGGGGGCCTGTCACTGGTGGAGACCACGGTGGCCAACGGTCTGGGGTTCTTTGAGGTTTATTTTGGCGCTTGCTCGCGACTCTCCTTCCTGGTGTCTTATCTTGTACTTCTACTCTGTCCCACTCCTGCCATCAGGCCCTTGCTGGGAACTCGGGATAAGGGAACTTAAACTCTTCCTTGTGTCCAGCTGTTCGTGTTTTCCGCTCCTTGGTATCGCGTGTTGTTTTGTGTTCACACGACACGACCATGGTGACCATATCAATCCCAGCGCTGCCCCACTCCATTTACCCTTTCCAGTCCCACTGCTCCAGTGCCCTCAGTTTTTCCTCCGTTTGAAAACAAAGAAGTGGAAAAAATTATCTAGACTACTCAGTCTGCCCATTAGTAGCCCTCTTGGTCCTTTGGAGTGCTTGGTCACTGTCCCAGACTGTAACACTGTAACCGATTTATGACTACTAACTACTAATACTAGTGCCTTTCCATTCCAACACGTGCCTCCGTTCACAATCTTTTAGTCTTGGCCTTGGCTCGCTCTTCCCTTGCCCGACACCCACATCCAGAGCGTTTTGAAGTGGAAACACCGGAAGGCAGGTGCAGTCTTCCAACGTGATGACTACGTCGACTCCCCCAATAGTTAACTCACCCTGCACACTGGTTGAGAGTTATCGTGTCTTATTAGGATTTCTTTGGATTACATTTTGGGTTTTTCTTATCTTTCCTACATGGAGTTACTGTCTACCTAAGAATTAAGCATATATTTCTTCGATACCATCTTTTTATATTTGATCTTACATGGGAACTTCTTTTGTTCTTAATTACCTTTTCTGACCAGATGCTCCTGTGGTGTTTTGGGATCGATTTTCTGTCAGTTGATAGCAGATATACACAAAGTAGTGGTCTGTTCCTGCTTGCTGTGAATTTTGTAAGTAGATTATAGTCATCTTTGAAGTGTTCCCCAGATCGCGGCATTGTCGAAAGGCTTTTGACTATGTCGTAAAGCTCCTTTACTACCATTTTCTTGGAGTACACCCAACACGCGGATTCAATAGTCCCGCTTTTCCTGATTACAGGCGCCAATGTATTCGTTTCTCGAATTTAGTTCAGTTACGTTCCAGTAGGCCGAAGGGGACGAGGGTAACCATTCCCCCGGCCACTGAGTAACCTGTGTGGCAGAATCGGGTGGGTAAAACGTTGAGCACACTACATCCAGTTTCTATGAACGGGGTACCTCAGATTTCTTATTTGTTGAAGAATTCTTCTACCTTAAAGAGTGAGGAGCTCTCATTTTCGGCAGGGCCATGCGGCTTGTGGTCGATGAATCAGTTTGTGTATGGCATAATACTCTTACCAGTATTTGCTGATTATACACAACCTGTCTATTGTGCTATTTTGCTGGGGGGTTGTACTCCAGGCAGTTGGTACCGCCCCCCCAGTGACTGATGTAGCTCCTTTGGTTGGTGTTTTGACGTGGGAAACCCATTTAGTTTGCCGAGTTTTAATTATTTGTGTACCCATTTTCGCTTTTTTCCTTCTCTCCCCTCACCTAGCTCACCCGAGGCCCCCCCCAACCCCCCCACCCCCTGACCCCCCTTTCGCCCTTTAGCTTTTCTGGTGCACTATGCTATACGATCTAAATGACTCTTTCTTTGCTCAGCGTCCCCGGGCTGTACTCCAGTGTAGGGATTTCCCATGTTCCTTTGTTATGTGCGTTATACCCCCTAGTGAGATGGCATTGGTTGTTTGGTTTTTAAACTAGTTGGGGCCAGCGTCAGTCTGGGACTGCCTTCCAAGGCGCACCGCGGTCTATATAGACGCCGCCGGAGGTGCCGGGGCCCACTTTATATATAGACGCCAGTGTCCCCCCGTTATGACATTAGGTCGCGGGCTTATACTACATTAGGGCTGTGCCGGACGGACCTCTCATTCTCCGTACCTCTCCAGTTCTTGTCCCGACTGAACTTGTCATCTCGGCTGCCGGTGAATTCCTACTTATTATACCACTACTTCCCGTCATAAAATATGTACAATCTAATCAATGCTTATAGTTTTCCTATTTACCCACCTCTTTCCTTCTCCCCCTCCATCCAACTTTCTGGTCAAACTCTCGCCTTTGGGTGCATTTACCCCCAATTAATTGCACAACTGTCCTTTTTTCCTCTAGTCCTGCTCCTTCACCTCTTCCGCTTGTGATGTACAATGTTTTATCTACCCTATTTCATGACCACTGAACCTTGCGTGTCCTATGAAAAGGGCATATGCACTTTTTCCTTTCCCTACGCCCATTTTTCCTTTTTTTCCTAGGCAAAGCGGCACTCCCGAGGTCTTCTTCCACCCTCTGAGAGATTCCCCCCTTCCTTTGGAAACGAGGCCGAGGACGGCCTTCCTCCTCCCTCCCCCCCCACACTCTACCCACCCCGCGGACCTTGCTGGCCGCCCCACTGCGCATAGCGTGGGGTCTTCCCGCCCAGTACAGGGGGTGTTCCTTTCGCCTCTAGCACGGCAGCCTACCTGAATGCGACCCTCTCCCCACATCACTATATCTCGATTCCCCTCGCTTGCACCTTTCTAAGGTACTCCTCTCCCCCCCTCTCCTGTCTCCCCTCCTCCGGCGATAAATCTATCTCAAACAAATAAACACCAATTTTAAAACAATTCTTCACAAACCCAACCCTCATTTTACCCCCACCTCAAACCAACACACCCACCACTTTTTCCCCCCAACCTCACCCCCTTCCCCCATTTAAACAACTAGACACTCAGCCACGTATTACCGGTTTATTAAAACAAACCACAAAAATAAAAAAAAATACCTTTTCCTTCATAACCACTTTTTTTTTTTTCCCCTCTCTCTCTTCCTGGTGTCGGGTCGTCCCCCTTTGTGCCCCCCGTTTTTACCCCGCAAACCGGGCTACCCTGTAAAGCACATGAGTCTGGTTCCTTTTCCCCCCCCCTCTCAGCCCTTGGCTTAATCTACCTAACTTTCCCACCCCATCCATTTTCTCCGTTTTTTTTCTATTTCTCCCAGATTATGTAGCGGTTCCTACTTTTAACCCCACCTGACTTGCAATTCTTACGAGCCTCTTCTTTTTTCCGAGCCCCCTGCCTCCCTGTCACCTTTGTCATGCCCGGGACTTCGTACCGATACCCAGGTGTTGACGATACCTCCCTACCCCTCTGTCTCCACCAATTTTTTTTGACGCCGGAATTAACTTCTACCTTCACTCTGGGAATTTATCTTAGTCGACCAAACACCCCAAAAAGTTCCTTAAGAAGCCATCATCTACCCTATATTTTGGAAGCTTATTTTCACTTATTTTGTTCCTTTTCTTCTCCAGCTCTTCCCTTTTTCCCCCCCTCTCTCTCCCCCCTTTTTATGATATGAATATTTGGGATCCTTCTTATTTAACAAGATCATCAAAACATTTACTGATGAGAGTATTCTTCTTGTCCTCTGTCCTTCATCTCTGTACTATATGCTTTAAAGCATTCTGTCCACATTATAATAACCCATTGAGCTATTACCTACAGCTCCAGATGAGTTGTAGATTTGCTTACTTTATCAGAGTAGTAATTGGGACTTGAAATTTGTTTTCAAAATGCACTATTTTATGAGTTACTAAGAAAAAAAAATACGTGTCATTAAACAGATCAAGATTAGTCAACTGTTAATGATGTGTTTCAGTTTCTAGTTTATATGTATAATTTTTGTTAAAACTCAAACATTTTCTAGTACCATATGATGAATCAACTAAAGCTCAGTTTTAATCACTTAGTCCCAGTTTTTGACTTTTCCTAAACCTACCATAGCTGCGGAGTGATTTTGTAATTATTATTGTTTTACCTTGGAAATGTATTTAAGGACATTAGTTCAACAAATGTTGCTGACAGTGGTTATATACCAGATATCCGTTTAGGTGGCTGGGGCACCCGGACAGAGCAGTGAATGGGAGCACGAAGAAGAGAGAGTAGAAGAATCGTTGAGTTTGGATTACACATAGCAGAATGTGTAGAGATGGAAAAACTGTTCAAGAAACAGAAAGTATAGGGCACACTATAATGTTAGATTTATGTGGTCCTTTAGAATCCCCTTTTAATAGATGAAAACCAGAGTGAGTGGCTGGAGAGATGGCCTGCGGTTAAGAGCACCGCACTGCTTCTTACAGAGGGACCCGGGTTATCCCCAGCACTCCACATGGCGATTTGAGAACCGTCTGAACTCTCAATTCCAGGAGAACTCCAGTTCCATGGATCGAGACCCCCTCTTTCTGACTCCCGGCGTTGCACGACTATGGTGCACCCCCCAGACTTCAGTTGCAGCACATACATTCATCACATCGAAGAAATAAAATAAAAATTAATTAAAAAAAAAAAAGCTGAAAGTTGAGATGGAAAGGTTTCATGAAGAAGAGAAGATCTTCTGGGGCTTTAATATAATGGCAAGTATTTTGTAAGTAAAATTTGTGAGGAAAGTAATTTTGGTGGCTGCATTAAGTGAACAGAATCCCTGAGGCTGAATTCTAAGAAGCAATGCAAGACTCTGTGTGCTTTGTGTAATTCATCGTCGTGTTTGCAGTGGCAGAGTATATAAGTTGAATTTGAGGAAATATTTGAGGAAACTGTGCATGAGCTCACGATGTGAGATTGATTGGGGACTCTAAGAGCGACACCAAATGGGAGAAGGGGTTTGAGAAAGCACATTAGTGAAAGAGAACTGCATTTTCTGTTGTGCTGAATTTGGGGTGGGAAGGCACCAGGGAAGAACGAGTGGCTGGCTAAGTGAGGGTTGGTTGTATTTTAGACCTTTTTTTTAGTGAGTGGTCCAGGTGAGTGTTAGAATAATAGATTTTTTCGCTTACTTTATCAAGTAAGGGTGGGACTTGAAATTTGTTTTCAAAATGCACTATTTTACGGAGTTACTAAGAAAAAAAAATACTGTCATTTAAACAGATCAAGATCGTCAACTGTATGTGTATTTCAGTTCAGAGTTTAAAACTACCAAAATCTAGCCCCAGTGTGGTGGTTTGCACGGCCTTTAAACCCTTTTTTTACTCCCAGCAGAGCAGAGGGGATCTTGTTGAGTCCAAGGGGCCAGCCTGGTCTTACAAGTTGAATTCCAGGACAGCTGGTGGCTACAGGGCGTCCCTGTCTCAAAAGACAAAAAAAAAAAAAAAAAAAAACAAAAAAAAAAAAACCCAAAACCCTAGAAACTTTCTTGTTTAGAATTTTATGTCATGTGTACCTCCTCTCTGTTTGTCTTTTTAATCAGCCTTCTAACCACTTTAGTTTGGGGTACTGGCTCAATTAACTGTATAGTCTTTAACCCAGATTTAACATTTGTTTATTAACTAGACATTCTTCTAGGCCACAATGATAAAGTAGTCAGTAAGTAAAGTCAATACCCTGATAGGATTTTCTGTGTAATAGAAAAGGCAGGTAGTGTGTCTGGGGTTGCATGCCTTTAATCCCAGCACTCAGGAGCAGAGGCAGGATCTCTGTACGTTTCAGGCCAGTCTGGTCTACTAGAGTGAGTTCCAGGGCCAGCGTCTCAAAAAAGACAAAACAAAAAAAAAAAAAAAAAAAAAAAAAGAAAAGAAAAGGCAGGCATAAATCAGATTACAGCCACACTCAGTGGTACAAAAAAATAACATGAATGATGCTATTTATTCAAAGGAAGAACTTTTTTTTTTTTCTTTTTGAGGCAGGGTCTCCCTGTAGCCCCAGCTGGCCTGGAACTTGCTCTGTAGACCAGGCCGGCCTTGAACTCAAAGAGATCCGCCTGCCTCTGCCTCCCAAGTGCTAGGATTAAAGATGTGCGCCACCACCCCCAGCAGAGGAAGAACTTCTTACAGAGGGAATAAGCACAAAGTTGGGAGAGACCAGTAAAGAGATTGCTAGAGGAGCCTAGATGTGAGATTGCAGGTGGTGGTCAAGATGGAAGCTGATGGCTATGTGAACTGAGAGAAGTGTCACTGACTGCCCTTGGTTTTTGTCTTGTAAGTGGAAGGATTGTGGTGCATATGCTGAGATAGAGAACATTGAAAGATCAGTTTTATAGGGAGATATCTTCCTTATTAGCATTTTTAAAAAATATTTTATTTTATTTTATTTATTTCTGCATGTGTACGAACATACCGTCTGCATGCAGGTTTGTGCACCCGTGTCGTGCAATGCCACGGAGGTCAGAAGAGGGTGTCGGATTCCCCTGGAACTGGAGTTCTCCTGGAATTGGAGTTTCAGACGGTTCTCAGCCGCCATGTGGATGCTGGGGATCGAACCCGGGTCCTCTGCAAGAGCGGTCAGCGCTCTTAACCGCTAGGCCATCTCTCCAGCCCCCTTATTAGCATTTTTATTGTGGTAGTAGTGTTTAAGGTTAATTTTTTTAGTTATATTTTTTTCTTGTGTGTCATTGCTTTATTTTAGTTTCTATGTTTTTTTCCTCTGTCTCTCTCTCTCTTTTCTCTCTCCTTGAGCCCTGGCCTTGAATTCAAAGAGATCTTCCTGCCTCTGACTCCTGAGTGTAGTATATACCATTAGTATGAACTGAGTGATGCAAATCTAGATTGAGATTTGGCAGTAAATTGGGCATCTGGTTAAATACTAGCTTCATTTACTTGGTTCAAGTACAGAGGAATAAAGACATTTTTTTTTTTTTTTGTCCTTCAAAATGTCTCATTTGTGTAATTTCTGATAGATCGATCCTGCATTGGTACAGTCCGTTTAAACTTTATATTCACAATGGTGATAATGGTGTAGAGTCTGTGAGGAGCTCAGGGTCTTTGGAGTGCCGACTGCTCTTGCAGAGGACCTGGGTTTGATCCCCATCAGTTTAAGTGATGAGTCTGGTTAAGATATTGAATCTGAGATCATCTGGACTTCTGTGACAAGATTTTAGTTTTAGGGCTCTGTATAATTAATAAAACTCAATTTGTGAAAAAATGTACTTGACAGTTGTATTTGGGTTTGGAGAAAATGTTATATAACTTAGCTTTGCATATTCATTATGTTCCTAAGATGAACTGGCACAGAATTTCTCAGGAGAGACTGTGTTTAGTCTATCATTGTATCAGAAAACGGATGTGATGGCTTGTGGTTACTTACTGTCATTGGTTGGGATGATTACTTTTCTTAATGTCAGCCAACCCCCCTCCCCCCTTGAGCTCTGCATTCCCACTAGCCCCATGGGTAGGGTAAGAAGGAGATAGGCTGCTCTAAGTCAAATTAATTTCCTCCCATTTTCTTTTTTTTTTAATTTTATTTATTTATTTTTCTTTGCGTATGAATGTACTGTCTGCATGTAGGTTGGTGCACCCGTGTCGTGCAATGCTGCAAAGGTCAGAAGAGGGTGTCGGATTCCCCTGGAACTGGAGTTTCAGATGGTTCTCAGCCGCCATGTGGGCTGGGGATCTAGCCCCGGTCCTCTGCAAGAGCAGTTGGTGCCCTTAACCGCTAGGCCATCTCTCCAGCCCCCCTCCCATTTTCTTGCCAATTTATTTTTCCTTTGAAAGTTTTCAACCCATACAAAAGTTGCAAGAGCAGTACAACAGATACCCTTAGTGCATAATATTTACTTAGATTCATTAGTTGCTGACAGTGTTCCTCTGAGCTTGTTCTATGGACCTGCTCTCCGTATTGAAATGTACACACATATTCTTTTTTTTTTCCTAATGAGCTTTTGAAAGTAAGTTGGAGACATTGTAGCACTTCCCTCCTAAGTACTTGCTCATGCATACTCTAATAATTAGATCTTTTCCCTACAGCCACACCACCATTGGCATACCATAGTAGTTTTCTAGTATGTCACTCATTATCTGATATATCACCCATATTCAAACATCTATACTTTTCTTTTTTTTTAATTTTTTTTATTTATTTCTGTATGTGTACAAATGTACTGTCTGCATGCAAGTCTGTGCACCCGTGTCATGCAATGCCGCGAGGTCAGAAGAGGGTGTCAGATTCCCCTGGAGCTGGAGTTCTCCTGGAATTGGAGTTTCAGACGGTTCTCAGCCGCCATGTGGGTGCTGGGGATCGAACCCGGGTCCTCTGCAAGAGCAGTCGGCGCTCTTAACCGCTAGGCCATCTCTCCAGCCCCATCTATACTTTTCTAAGTATAAAACACTAAACCTAGTGGTAGAGCATAGACTATATTGAGTTGCCATATCTCTTTTGTCTTTTTCCTCCTTTTTTGTTGCGTTTTCTTTTCTGGGCCTCAAGCCCAGGGTCTTGTGCCTTGTGCATGCTGGGCATGCTCTACCTGAGCCTCCACTCCTCTCTGTTTTCTCTTATAGAGAACATTTTTCTCCCTCCACTCCCCTATGGTTGTGGTATTTGATGCCACATTACAGTGATGCCTGAATAAAACATCCTAACCTCTAGCATCCATTTTAGCTAAGAGTGAGACCCAAAGTGCTCTGAGAATCCTATCCTTCAGATTTCTCCTAGAAGTGTGCTTTGAAACCAAGGCCTCCCTCTTTTTACTGAAATAGTATATCTAGCATGAAATGGGGAAGGAAAAATGGACCCTCATCAGAAGAATTTTGTCCTTTTTGACCCTTGTTGACTTAGAACAGCACTCAGGAGCACGAATAGATGTCAGTTTAATCCCACCTCTTGTTTGCAATACACATGGGATAGGACGGCATTATCAGTTTTCCATTTAATCACATTAGGCATTTCATGACACCTCTCTGTCTTTGGGGATGTTAAGATCTTTCACTTAACCAGATTTCTGTTTTCTAAAATACATTTTCCTGTTTGTATTTGATAATTACTCTATGGAAGTGATACTTTGAACTCCTGTGGATAGTCTGTTTTCTAAGCAGTTTTTCTCAAGTTTTAGTAGCCATTCCTAATTCTTGCCTGAATCCATCATTGCACTGGTGGTGGCCCAGCAGTGACTTCTCAGTTCTGATCCTTTTCATTTTCTAGTATCTTCTCAAAAGAAGAGCTGTTTAGTTTTGGTGACAGAGTCTCTCTGTGTTGCCTAGACTGCTTCTAGCTTGGAGTCCTCCAGCCTCAGTCTCCATCCACAGTGCTGGGATTGTAGGTGTGTGACTCCACATTCGGTGCTCGTTCTTTTATTTCTCATTACTATGTATCTAAGGATTCTTTTTTCAAAAAACGTATGCAGCATGTTATAATCAGTTACCATCATTCTTTCTGATGATTAAATTATCTCAAATTTGAGCTGAATGTTTTGGCATATGCCTTTAATCCAAGTGCTTGGGGGGTAGAGGCAGGCTATTTCTGTGAGTTTGATGATAGTGAGTTCCAGACCAGCTCCAGGCTTGTTCCTGTTTCCTTTGGGTATGTCCACATCAATGCCTGAGTGCATTCTTACAGTTTTGAATGTTCTGTGTTCACCTGGTGTAGTCTGCTGGAGTTCTGGAATCAGCCATTTAACTATAGCGCCCTGTTTCATTGTACTGTGCAATGGTACTCAGAAGCCTAGACCTGGGAATTAAATATGCTTGTTGCGACTGGGTATCTTTGCTTCTAAACCTTTTAAATAGGTACCCATCCACCAGTCACCTTTTTTTTTTTTTTGAGACAGGGACTCATTATGTAGGTCCAGCTGACATGGAACTTTCTATGTAGATCAGGCTGGCCTTGAACTCACAGAGCTCCTCCTACCTCTGCCTTGTGAGTGCTGAGATTAAAGGTGTGTGCCAACACCCCTGGGCTGTGCACTTTTTAAAAAGGAAATCATGAGCTTATAAAGTATTTTCTACTCAAATTCAATACTGAAGAGTTCTCTTCACCTTTCCCTAATTCATCCTTGTACTTCTTTTTATACCAGAGGGAAAATTTGCATTTTCAATTATATCAACATATTTATTTACTGTATCCTGTAACACACTTGTAAAAGTTTTGAGATAATTAGATCATTATTGTATCTAGCAAAAAAAATATCAAATAAAGATTTCTTTGCTATTTTATGACCTTAGAATGTATTTCATTAAAAGTATTGTGGTCGCCGGGCGTGGTGGTGCACGCCTTTAATCCTAGCATTTGGGAGGCAGAGGCGGGTGGATCTTTGTGAGTTCAGGGCCAGCCTGGTCTTCAAAGTGAGTTCCAGGACAGCTGGGGCTACGGAGAGACCCTGTCTCGAAAAGACCAAATCAAACAAAACAAAAAAAAAGTATTGTGGTCAATTGAGATGATGGTATGTTTTTTGTCTTTCATTCCATTTATGTGTTTGATGATGTTTATTGATTTTCATGTGTTGAACCATCCCTGCATCTCTGGTATGAATCCAACTTGGTCATGATGGATGATCTTCTTGATGTGGGTCTGTATGCGATTTGCCAGTATCCTGTTTAGAATTTTGGCATCTGTGTTCATTAGGGAGATGGGTCTATAATTCTCCTTTTTAGTTGTAT
>VZQC01009277.1:1849585-1876186 GCA_009823505.1 Rhizomys pruinosus | reverse complement strand
ATGAATTTCCTCCCACTGAGTGGGCTTTAAGTCCAATCAGATAACAATGGAAGATTACCCCCAAGATAAAAGTGCTACTATGGGGGCTGGAGAGATGGCCTAGCGGTTAAGAGCGCCGACCGCTCTTACAGAGGACCCGGGTTCGATCCCCAGCACCCACATGGCGGCCGAGAACCGTCTGAAACTCCAATTCTAGGAGAACTCCAGTTCCAGGGGAATCCGACACCCTCTTCTGACCTCCGCCGCATTGCACAACACGGGTGCACAGACTTGCATACGGACAGTACATTCATACACATACAGAAATAAATAAAATTAATAAAAAATAATAAAAAAAAAGTGCTACTACTGCACCAGTAGAGGTAGTTTTCAGTGCCAGTCATTGTTGTGGTTATTAGGCTTTACAGCTGGGGTTAACCATTTATTGATTTTTCCCCCCCTTAGCTACTTTCTTTCCCTAGACCCTCCTTTAATTAATTAATTAATTAATTAATTAATTAATTAATTAATACCTGTGCTGGATAGCTTTAGTTGTCAACTTGACATACTTGGGTTGAGGGAGCCTCAATTGGGGAATTTCCTCCATTGGAGTGGCCTGTGGGTTTGTCTGTAGGGCAGCTTCTTGATTGTTGAGTGATGTGGGAGGGCCCAGCCCACTGTGGGTGGTGCTACCCTTGGACAGGTGCACTTGTATTATCTAAGAAAGCAGGTTGAGCATGGGCCAGGGGAGCAAGCAAGTAAGCAGCATTCCTCCATGGCCTGTGCTTTAGCTCCTGCCTCCAGATTCCTGCCCTGAGTTCCTACCTTGGGCTCCCTCAGTGAAGAACTGTGACCTGGGAGATGTAAGCCAAATAAACCTTTTCCTCCCCAAGTTGGTATTGGTCAGAGTGTTTTTTCACAGCAATTAAAGGGAAGTAGAAAAGAAATTGGTACCAGGGTGGGCTATTGCTGTGACAGACATGACCTAGTTGTTTTTGGGAAGATTGTGGAAGTGTTTGGAACCTTTGGCTGGAAAAGCCATCTAGTGCTTAGAATTTGTTACTGTGGAGCTTGGAACAGTTATGCTGAAAGAGTTGTAGATGATGGAGGCCTGGCTTTTGAAGCTTTAAAGGAAAGTAGAGACTATCAGCACTGTTTGTGTGATATTTTTAATTGGGAATCTTTGTTTTCTGGTCACCTGGGGTCAAAGAGTTAGCTGTGATGCTGTGATGCTGATAGAACTAGAAATGGCAGCACTTGAAATGGAGAAGACGCTGTATTATACTTTCTTGAAATAGTAAAAATTTTGTTCATCTGTTTTCTTGCATATGTTTGAATAAAAAATCAGTAAGCAGCTGGGCGTGGTGACACATGCCTTTAATCCCAGCTCAGGAGGCAGAGGCAGGTGGATCTCTGTGAGTTCAAGGCCAGCCTGGTTTACAAAGTGAGCTCCAGGCCAGCTGGGACTAACGGGAGACCCTGTCTCAAAAATAACAACAATAGCAAAAAAAAAAAAAAAAAAGAAAAAAAATCAGTAAGCAAATCATTGTAGGTCTTTCTAGTCTATCAGAAAATTGTTTATTATTTTTAAACTTTGTATTCCTCTGTGAGCTCAAGGCCAGCCTGGTCTACATAGTGAGTTCCAGGCCAGCTGAGGCTGTGGGGAGACCCTGCTCAAAAATACCAAAACAAACAAACAACAACAACCAAACCAAACCAAACCAAACCAATTCTCTTTGTAGTAGCTGGTCTCCAGAGTTGGCTTTTGGTGAATGTGTTGTCTTCTCTCTTTCTTGGTAACTGCTCGTGCCTGGTCGTAACCAGTAACATGAAATAGAAGTCATGTTGTGTCAGCTCCAGGACTGCCACTAAGAGGTGCCATCTTCTTGCTGTTTGAGTTCTGAACTGTTGAGTAGCCAGCTCAGGTAACCTGCTGGAGAAATTTTATGAAGAGGAAGGTCCATACAAATTCCTAGGAGGGCAGAACCAGCTCGACGTCCTGGAACCACCCTGTCTGATTTCTACATCATTAGAGACCCTAAGCAGGTCTAATGGAATAGCAGCCATCTTAGCCCAGTAAACCCACAGAATTGCATATTCAAAGTACTGAGTTTGGGAATAGTTAAATATGATTAGATACCTAAATCTTAAGGATTTGGCTTGACATGTCTATGTACCTAAGAAGCTAAGGATCTAGTTAGCATAGAGAAAACCTTTTTCTTCTCCTGAAATTCCTTCCTGCCTTCTCTGGTTACCGTGACCTTTCCTCAAGGGCAGTCACTGCTGTACATAGTTGAGTGAGTAGTAGGTTTGCCATGTGTTTATTTTGCAAAATGTGCTTGCTTTTCTTTTTAATTAATGTTATTTTATTTTAACTCCATATACTATATAAAACATAACTGGAAAAAAAATCTAACAAATTTATAAAATAAATTGGAGATGTTTATGTGAAAAAAACCACAAAGAACTTTGCCTTCATGTCTATAGATGTCTCAATATGCTATTGGTCTTGTCCTTCAAATACCAGGGAAAGAGATCTATCTTGAAACAAAAGTTGGCATGCTATGAAGTTAAACTGCAATAAGTTTGGTGATGGGCTGGGAAAGGATACGAGTGTATCCTTGAATCTTATCCTAAAATATCAGCTATAATAAATGTTAATATGCAAAAATGCAAGCTTTTTATCAGACAGGGAGAGGAACATTTGAGTAAATGAATACAACTTACCTCCAAATCCTCTGAAAGGAGGTTAAAAAAAAAATTACTGTGTTTTACCATTGTTCTCCTGAAAGCATTATCCCTAGCTTGCGGGGTGTTGTATGCAGCTCCAGTCGATAATAAGATCTACCCAGTGGTAGGTGCAAGGCCAAGAATAGGAGAGTGACTAACGAAATTCTCCTCGGGCCAGCAGCATTTCGCAAAATGCCCATTTATGCTAGCGGATAAGTCCATAGCCTATGTTAATTTTCATTCAAGAGGACTTTCCCAATTCAGCCTTATGGAAAAAGAGGCACTCTTGCATATATGCTACTGAGAATAGCTAGAAAATAGGGTAAAACTGGCATAAAATTATTTATCAAGCACATGCTAGCTATTCCAGTTTGAAATCTACCGAACTGTAAAGGTGAATGGAAATATAATGTTGAAGATGGAGTTTTCCTCAAGATAGTAATCAAAAGCTTGCAAAGAGGGATTAAGCATTCATTTAACTGTATATGGAGAACCTCCTTTTCAAGCTGGGCAGAAAACAAGGCTGTATCAAAGGCTGCCAGTCCATTTGAAGACCAAAGAAGAGGAGAGGGGAGAAAATTATTAGGAAGACAGTTAATTAAGGGGAAATTTCTGTGTCTGATTAGGGAAGTGACTTTAAGGCAGTCACACCAAACATACCTGACCTATTACTCCGGCATAAGTCTGGTGACAAAATACCTCAAGACACATTCAACCCAGAGAAGTATATGAAAAATAAGATAATTAACCAAGTAAATTAAAACCAAACCTCCAGCAGTAGGAATCTCATCAGATCTTAAATGAAAGGTACTCATGTCTCATTAATTTTGTGTGATACCAGAAAAAAGGTAACAAATGTAAAGATTTGTTTTATTTCTACTGAAGGAAGGAAGAAGATAAATATAACTGTTTCTCAGTTTGCTTGACACTGTATATATACATACCCACAGCCATACGTATGCAAATATGCATCCACTGGAACCTAGTTAACCTACCAAAAGTCTTACCCTTAAAAGAGACTCTCCCCATTTCCTAGCAACCATCAGTTGCCACCTGTTCCTCTGGTAGGGTTGGGGTTTTTGCCCACTTCCCTACATCTGTGCTGGGATTTTGTCTGGTTTGAGCTTACATGGGACTTGTGCATGCTGTCACAATTGCTGTGAGTTTGTTAATATGAGTAACCATCTTTCTGGAAAACTCCGTCTCTTTGGCCAGTCGTGGTTCTCAGTGTTACTGTCTGCTGTATAAGGAAGTTTCTTTGGTGAGAGTTGAGAGATGTATATTAATACATCTGTAGGTATAACATAAGTCATTAGGAGTCATTTAGCAGAATAATAGCATTGGGCTCAAGAAGAGCCAACCTGTAGCAGTCAGGAATTTCATAGATTGGAAATAATTCTGCAGTATAAAAGGCAATTGCTTTTCTCAGGAGATTTAGAGTGGTTCATACCATTCTGAAATGGTATTAACCATTTCACTAAAACCAACACTAGGTTTTCCATGCAGACGGTTCAGTAGGAAGAATTCATTTGCTACTGAAGTTAGGGGTTTAGGTAGTTGAAGACTAGGATGAAGATGTCTTTTTTTTTTTTTTTTTGTCTTTTTGAGACAGGGTCTTCCTGTAGCCCCAGCTATCCTAGAACTCACTATGCAGGCAGATCTCTGTGAGTTCAAGGCCAGCCTGGTCTATATAGTAAGTTCTAGGCCAGCTGAGGCTAAAGTGAGACCTTGTCTCAAAAGACCAAAAACAAACAAACAAACAAACAAACAATCTGAGGTGGGAGAGAATACAAGAAATTGATAATATTTGTTTTCTTGATGAAAAGAAGCTAACATGAAGGAAGTAGAAGTAGAATCTTTACCTTTTCAGTTTTCTGCCATAAGAGTATTATGACCTGTCAAAAGTAAATTAAAATAACTTTTTCTTTCATGTTCTTTAAAGGGTAGAATGTAACTAGAGGACTGAAATTTATCTGAGTAGCATAAGTAGCTTCTAATTTTGGTTCATTGTCTAAAGATTTTGTAACTTTTAAAAAGATTCAATTATTATTTTATGTGTATGTATGTACCATGTGCAGGCAAGGTTTGTAACTTTTAAAAATTCATCATCATAATGATAATTATAGTTTGAAATTAAATAAGAAAAACTATTGCAAGACTCAGTTTGAAATATTTTAACGTAAAACCTCTTTTTCTTCACTTAGGTTGGGTGTTGAAAACAAAGACATATTTTAGTAGAAATTCACCTGTGTTATTGCTTGGAAAATGTTATCATTTTAAATGTGAAGGTAAGTGAAAAGTATGCAAAACATTTAAAGATCTTTGAAGAATTTCATTATTAAACTTTGTATTATTTTATCTCTGGATTAAATTCTTTTGACGTACTAAGCACCTATATTTCGTATATCACACATCACATAGTGTCTTACCATATGGTTTGGTTCTTGTAAACTCCTTGAGGAGAAGGATCATGTCATCTTTTGTTAGGTCCTCATATATATATATACATACATATATATTGTCTTTTTGAGACAGGGTCTCCCTTTAGTCCCAGCTGCCCTGGAACTCGCTCTGTAGACCAGGCTGGCCTTGAACTCACAGAGATCCGCTTGCCTCTGCCTCCCAAGTGCTAGGATTAAAGGCACGTGCCACCACACCACGCCCGGCTTTAGGTCCTCTATTTTGGGCTTTGGCTCAGCATGAAAGAAATGGTCTCTCCCCCTCCCGGCAGCCATTGGTTGCCCAAATTTCTTTAGGTTTGGTTGGGAATTCTCGCCCACTACCCCAAGTCTGTGCTGGGATTTTGTCTGGTTTGGGCTTGCATGGGACTTGTTCATGCTGTCACCATTGCTGTGAGTTCATATGAGTAACTGCCTAGCTGTCGGGAAAACTGCTTCCTTGTGGTCAAATTCTACCTCTGCTCTTAGAATCTTTCTGTTCCCCTCTTCCACAATTATCCTTGAGCCTTGGGTAGAACAAACAAGGAGAAATCCAAGTTGGTGCTGACTTCAGAGCCTCATCTCTGCTGGCTGCGTTTACAGTACTGGAAGGTCATATGTATGCTACTAGAAGGCAAAAATAATCGTCAACCTTACCTGGCCTGAATCCTGTGAACTACAGCAGGGGGCCTGGGAAGATATGCCAGTGCGATAGTGCCATGAATATTATGGATTTAATCTCTTCATTGGATTTAAGGTCCACTCATATGATGAAGCCCACACCTGACGTTGATATCAGGCTTAGGAACCTGAAGCTAGACAGGTCACAGGACATAGCAGAGAGCCTAATACTAGTTTTTTACTAAATAATTGTCATATTAAAATGACTCTTAATGACTTATTGTCATACCCATAGATTAATGCCATCTCTCAACTCTCATCAGAGCAGCAGTGTCCTTATGTAGCAGGTGGTGATTAACACAGAAACCCCAACTCCACAGTGTGCAGAAAGCAGGAGACTGCGGAGTGCTTGTCCCTAAATAAAACACCTATATGAAACTTCTCTCTTTTTTTTAAGTTCTTGGTACAAAACTCAGAGTTTCTCCATAGTACATAGAGAGGAGACTTGATCTTAAGAGAATAAGACTGTTACTACTTCAGAGTAGATTAGGAGCTCTGTGGATAAGGTGTGAGAATTAGGAGCTATCATATCAAATTTAAATGACGAAAGTAGGATGTTTAGAAATACAGTGTTCTGGGTTTTTAAATTGTTTGTTTTTGTTTTGTTTTGTTTTTGAGAGAGGGTCTCTCTGTAGCCCCAGCTGGCCTGGAACTCACCATGGAGACCAGGTTGGCCTTGAATTCACAGAGATCTGCTGGCCTCTGCTGGGATTGAGGGCATATGCCACCATGCCCAGCACATATAGTGCTCTTTTTAATTTCTAGGCACTTTTATTTGTAACCAACTTTAAGTTCTATATAATATTGAAAGAAAGTCATGTAAATAGAGGGTTGGTTATTTATTAGCATCTGCTGGATATGTATGAAGTTAGTGTGAATGTAATTTTTTCAAAATGAGCTTGAAGAAAGGGTTGGGTGAAGGAAGTATGGGGAATGAGTGCATTGTAAGTCTTTGGCTTTTAACATCCTATCAGACGGATATTGAACTTCTTGGAGTTGAGAATTGTAGGTAGATATTTACTTCTCCACTCACCTATTCCTCCAAATCAAGCAGTTCTTACTTATGTTATATAAGTTCAACTTATGTTAAGCATTGCTTGATGCTGCAGTTTTAAAGGTGAGGTGGTTTCTCTGGGAATAAACAAAGAATGTTAGTTCATTTTGAGAATAACATTTTGTAAATTATTGGGCAAACAGTGGCTTTTTCATAGAAATTATGTCAGATATAATCAGTTTGTAAAGGCCTTTACAAATGGTATATGTGGATGGAAACAGGTTTGAAAAATTATATTTGAGCATAAAAGGATAATTATGCTTTAAGAATTTTACATTCTTACTCTGTAGCTTGTTAGTTTTGTCTTTATAATTGAGTATAAATATTCATGACAATTGTGCACATTTTGATTTTAAATTTTAGTTATATGATTATTCACACTTTTACATAACAACAGATCATGACATGTTATTTGCAAATCACATTTTAAAGAGCTGTAATATGAATATTTTGAGCCAAATGAGATAAAAATATATTTTATATTGTCTCATCATAAACATACATCAAAGAATTGATTATATGGAATCCAAGATGTTCTTTATTAGCAGTACTATTACTGACAATACCCTGTTAGTTGCCTCCAGAGTACAAACATGTCAGGATTCATTCTTTTTTGATTAGACAACATAAGATTTACCTTCCCTGTAAATGAGAAAAAGAGGATTAGAAAGGTTGGGATAGGATCCGTAATTTCAACAGGAATGCTATTACCATTGTCGATGTTTCTTTGCTTATTATACACTAATTATATATATATATATTTTAGATGAAAGTAAGATGTTATCTGCAAGATCAGGATGTACAATAGAAGATCACGTAATTGCAGGAAATGTGGAAGAATTTCGTAAGGATTTCATTTCTAGGATATGGCTGACCTACAGGGAAGAATTTCCTCAAATAGAGGGTTCAGCTTTGACAACAGATTGTGGCTGGGGCTGTACACTGAGAACTGGTCAGATGCTGCTGGCTCAAGGCCTGGTATTGCACTTTCTCGGTAGAGGTAAATCAAATCTCAATATCTCAATCTCTCTCTCTTTTTCTGTCTCTCTCTCTCTCTCTCTCTCTCTCTCTCTCTCCTGTTCTTTTTGTAATTTGAACTTAAGCTTGTAAACTGCGTATAACTTCCCAAGGTTAATTTCTTTTCTTTCTGATATCCCTACCCCTCCTTTTTTTTTTCCTTTGGTCTTTTTGAGACAGTATCTCCCTCTAGCCCCAGCTGGCCTGGCACTCACAGAGATCTGTCTGCCTCCTGAGTGCTGGGATTAAAGGCATGTACCACTACATCCTGCATTGATTAGGTTTTTAAAGCATTTTTTGGTTTTAGTTTTTATTTTATTTTTTTAAATGATTCATTAGTATATATGTATTTTTAGTATTTTATTTATTATTTATGTGTATGAGTGTATTGCCTGCATGTTTGTAAGTATACCTGTGTCATGCAATATCCACAGAGTCAGAAAAAAGCATTGTATTCCCCTGGAACTGGAGTTACTGATAGTTGTTAGCTACTATGTGAGTGCTAGGAATCAAACCCAGGTCCTCTGTAAGAGCAACCTGTGCTCTTAACCACTGAACCATCTCTGCAGTCCCTATTTTATTTTATTTATTATTTTTTTTAATGTATGAGTGTATTGCCTGCATGCATGTGAGTGCACCCATGTTGTGCAATGCCCATGGAGGTTAGAAGAGGGTGTCAGATCCTTTGAAACTAGAGTTACAGATGGTTATTAGCTACCATGTGGGTGCTGGAATCAAACAGAGGTCCTCTGCAAGAAGAGCCAGTGCTTTTAACCATTGAGCCATTTCTTCAGACCATGTTTTTAGTTTTTTTTTGACATAGGGACTCACTATGTAGCCCTGGCTGGCCTAGAACTCACTATACAGACCAGAGTAGCCTCAAACTCACGGAGATCTACCTGCCACTGCCTCTCTAGTGCTGATATTAAAGGTGTACAGTACCATGCCCAGTCTAAGCAAAATCTTTTTTTTTAAGATTTAAAAAGTGACTTTATTTTATGTATGTGGGGGCTTTGCTTGGGTGTATGTAAGTGAACCGTGTGCATCAGTGCCCATGGAGGCCACAAGAAGGCATCATGTCCTCTGGAAGTGGAGTTAAGGATGATTGCTAGCCGCTATGTGGGTGCTGGGAACTGAACCTGGGTCCTCTGCAAGAGCAGCCAGTGTTCTTAACTGCTGAGCCATCTCTCCAGCCCCCAAGCATAGTCCTGATAAAGTCATTGTAGTTAGATTTTTATTTATTTATTTATTTATTTATTTATTTATTTATTTATTTATTTTTGTCTTTTTGAGACAGGGTCTTCCTTTAGTTCCAACTGTCCTGGAGCTCACTATGTAGACCAGGCTGGCCTTGAACTCCCAGAAATCAGCCTGACTCTGCCTCCTGAGTGCTGGGATTAAAGGCGTGCTCCACCATGCCCTGCCTGAGATGGTTTTTACCAGCCATGTGGGTGCTGGGAATTGAACCTGGGTCCTCTGCAAGAGCAGTCAGTGCTCTTAACTTCTGAGCTATCTCTCCAGCCCTGTAGTTAGACTTTTTTAAAGAAAAAGAAACCTCATTGATACTTAACTGCGGGGGTCGTAGAGAGGTGGCTGGTGAAGACCACCCCCTCTAGCTTCCTCGCCGCCGGAGATCTTCACTCCGTCGGCCCGCGACGGAGTGGGGCTGGGGAGAGCAAGTGCGCTGCCGAACCGAAAACAATCACGGCAGGGAGTCGAGTCAAAGTGTTACAGCTCAAAAACTCAACTTTATTGCAGGTTCACTGAGGCTTATAAGCCGTGCTGGCTTCCCCACTTGGGCATATGTCTCTTCCCAACTGGTCTTTTTAGGAGGCTTAATTTACAAGTTCCTAATTAATCCAATCCCTTCCCTTCCTAGCATAGTCCCTAATTATCATATTAGTACACGGAAGCTAGCCTTCCTTGCTCGGATGGGCGGGGGTGAGTTCGCGAAACTCCACAGGCTTTCTTTTGTCCTACAGGCCTATCTTCTCGGCTATTCCATGCCGTCACTTAACTTTCATGTATCTTCTTTTTTTTCCCCTGTAGCCCCAGCTAACCTGGAACTCACTATGTAGACCAGGTGGACCTTGAACTCACAGAGATCTGCCTGCTTCTGCCTCCCCAGTGCGGGGGTTAAAGGTGTGTGCCACCACGCCTGGCCTAGTCCCTGCTATTAAAAAACATGTTTTTTTTAGCCTTTAATTTGCCAGAGAAATGATATTATCCTTTAACAAACAACAGGTTATTCTAAAGGAAAGACCAGAAAAATATCCTTAAAAAAAGTTAAAAAGTTTTTATTTATGTATTTTTTTGAGTTTTAAAGAAGGGTTTAATTACAAAGCCAGGCACTCGGGAGGAATGTGGCCATGAGGTGCAGGTTACAGGGGAATTTATAAGTACAACAGCCAATCAGAGTTTAGCATCACAATTAAAGTTACCAATCAGTACACCAGCCAATCAGAGTTTACCCCCACAGTTAAAGTTACCAATCAAAGGGAAGTGCACAAAGCATTAAGCCAATTACATAAGCAAGAGACAACAGTTAAAGTTAACCAGTCAAGGGGAAGCTCTGGAAGTAAGCAGACCAATAAAGAAAAATGGCTTAATGGTATCTGAGAACACTATCCCTGAGTTTTTATAATCCTCTATCTCATTTCTCCCTCTCATTGTGAGGTCTTCAAATCCTTGAAGGAAGTTCATAAGAGTTGACCACAGTTGGTGTTTCCAAGATGAAATGACCTCTGCTAGGGAGGGGATTGTATTGGGTCCTTAGCACCATGAGTTTAATAGAATTTACCCACTGATTAATAAATCTGACAAGTGAGTTAAGGATGCATGGGGCCACAAGTCAGAGCAACCAGAAGAATAGTTTACTGGCAGATCCAGGAAGTCTTCAGCTCTCAACTGAAAAAGAAACTGGCTCTTTGCGGGGGTCTTGATCCTAAACCGCCTAGCCAATTTTTGGCTCCTACTTTTATCACATTACCCTCTGAGGAGGTCACCTCAGTTCCCAAGAGGGAACCAGGGGACCGACCAATGACTTCTTCCATGCTGAAAAGGGGCATAGGATGTGACACCTGGGGTACCCCCTGCTCAGTGTGTCTATTTAAAAGACTCCCAAAAGTATAGCTATAGAGAGAACAAAGTCCTTGACTGGTGCCTGTGAAAGAGAAGTGAAGGCAAGAGAAGTTAGGTACATTTTCTAGGCAGGGAACCAGGAGATGAACAGGGCCAATTAAATGTCCAACTTAAAAGTCCATTAGAATTTCTCAGTGAGGGGTTCTGAAGCATCCATTATTGGGCTTCTCCTTTTGTTCATATGGCCATGGTGTCTGGACTCAGGATCTGATTTCCAGGCATTTTGATAGTCACAGTGTGAGTTTCCTCTTAGGTAGTTGCTGGAAAATTGGGGAAGGAAGGCCAGGGCTGAGGAGCTTCTTTCAGCAGCTGCCCCAGGCAGTTCCAACCTCCAGTCAGTATGAATCTTGGTGGGACCTTCAAATGTTGTAAAGGAGCAGTAGAGAGACCACTCACTAAACCATGTGGAGTTTTAAAGAAGGGTTTAATTTAATTATGACCCCGGGCAGATACTCAACTCGGGAGGAATATGGCCAAAAATTTTTAAACATGTAATCATGAGTACTATAATGTTAATAAATTCACTTTTTGTATCTTTGAGTAGCTAAGACTGGGTTGTTTGACACTGTGGTAATGGAATACATAAGTCTTTATTTTAACTGATTATGGCCAAAAAAAGAAAAGAAAGAAAATCATATTGGAGAATTGTCCATCTGTACCTGAGTATAGTAGGTTTTTATTTTTATTTTTTTACTTTTCCCTGATTACATGTAGTGTATTTCCAGTTTAGAAAATTTGGAAACTAAAGAAAGTCCTAAGACTAATATTATCATTAAGATTTAAATACATCACTGACATTACCATACCTTTTTGATTAGACTTTTGTTTTTATTTTTTTAAAAAATTATTTTTTATGTATGAGTGCATTGCCTGCATATGTGTGAATGCACCTGTGTCATGCAATGCCCATGGAGGTCATCTCATCCAGGGCATTGCATCCCCTGGAACTAGAGTTACAGATGGTTAGCTGCCATGTGGTTCTCTGCAAGAGTGCTGAGCCATCTGTCCAGCCCCTTATTTTTTATTTTGAGAGAACATTTTGCTGTGTAGCGTGGTCTGTTCCTGGGCCTCCAGAGTCTGGCGATTCTGGGTGTGTCACTGGGTCTGGCTGCTCTTGTTGCTTCTGCCTTTTCCTCCTTCTCTCTTCTTCCTTTTTCTTCATTTAAAAAATATCTTATTATTTTTGTTTTATATGTGTGAGTGTATTGCCTGGATGTGTAAGTGCACCCATGTCATGCAATGCCTGCAGAAGTCAGAAAAGGGCATTGGATCCCTGAAACTGGGGTTACAGATGGTTGTTGGCCGCCATGTGGGTGTTGGAATTCAAACCCAGGTCCTCTGCAAGAGCATCCAGTGTTCTTAACTGATGAGCCATCTCTCCAGCCCCCTTTCTTCATTCTTAATTCTTCCTCCTTACTTCTTCCTTCTTTCTCTTTTTGTTAGTCATCCAGGGCTTTGAGCATGTTACACACGTGCTCTACACTAAGCTATTACTCTCCCCCCTCAATCTCACTGCCTTAATTTTTCTTGAGTTAGGTTGTCTCTGTATAGCTTGAGCTACCTTGAAGTCCTAGTCCTCCTGCCTTGGCCTTTAGAGTGCTGGAATTGTAGGTGTGTACTACCATGCCTGGCACAACGTGCTTTGTTTTCTCTCTTTCAAATCAGCTTTATTGGGATATACCATACCATACTATGCATGTACCATACATTCACTCATTTAAAGTGAGCAAGTCAGTGATTCCTAGTATTCTTTATGAGTTCTATAGCCATAGTCACGTAGTCAAATTTTAGAATATTTACTTATTTATTTATTTATTTATTTATTTATTTATTTATTTATTTATTTATTTGTATTTTTGAGGCAGGGTCTCTCGTTAGCCCCAGCTGGCCTGGAACTCACTTTGTCGACCATGCTAGCCTTGAACTCACAGAGATCCCCCTGCCGCTGACTCCCGAGTGCTGGGATTAAAGGTGCGTGCTGGGGCTGGAGAGATGGCCTAGTTTAGGAGCACCATCTGCTCTTGCAGAGGACCCGGGTTCGATCCCCAGCACCCACATGGCGGCTGAGAGCTGTCTTTAACTCCAGTTCCAGGGGAATCTGATGCACTCTTCTGACCTCTGGGGCATTGCACGACATGGGTGCACAGACCTGCATGCAGACAGTACATTCATACCCATAAAGAATAAATAAAATTAAAAAAAATTAAAAATAAAATAAAGGTGTGTGCCACCACACCCAGCTAAAATGTTTTTCTTACTGCACAGAGCACCCTTACACCCATTGGCAGCCATTCCAGTGTCTCTCCATTAGCAGTTGCTACTCTGTTTTCTGTCTCTACATAGTCTTGAGTTTTCTTTTTTTTTTTTGGTCTTTTCCAGACAGGGTCTCCCTGTAGCCCCAGCTGACCTGGAACTTACTCTGTAGACCAGGCTGGCCTTGAACTCACAAAGATCCGCCTGCCTCTGCCTCTGCCTCTGCCTCCCGAGTGCTGGGATTAAAGGCGTGGCCGCCACGTCCGGCTGTGTTTTCTTTTTTTCTTCAGTAACCCATTTGACTTTCAGTGCTGCATATTTATTCTGGTACAGTTGTTAAGGTCTGTCTATTTGAAAGATCTGAATATCTTACTTTGGAACTATAGCTTGGACCTGGCCTGATGCATTGAATATTGAAAATTCAGACTCTGAATCGTGGACCTCCAATACTGTAAAGAAATTTACTGCATCATTTGAAGCATCACTTTCAGGGGAAAGAGAACTCAAAACTCCAGCAATTTCTCTGAAGGAAACAATTGGGAAATATTCTGATGATCGTGAACTACAAAATGAGATTTATCACAGGAAAATCATCTCTTGGTTTGGAGATTCCCCTTTGGCTTTCTTTGGCTTACATCGGCTCATTGAGTATGGAAAAAAGTCCGGGAAAAAAGCTGGAGATTGGTATGGACCAGCAGTGGTTGCTCACATTTTAAGGTACTGTTTTCAACTCTTTGATCTTGTGACAGAGGTTTTCAAACTTAGAAATACAGATTTTGGCAGTATCTAATTAAAGGTTTTGAAGACTATATGAGTATCTTCTGTAAGAGTATTCATTTGCTAGTTGGGAAAATCAAGACATTGTAACTAGAGTTAAATTTACCTACTGACAAATTTTTCTTCTCTTTTTATAGGTATAGATATCCAAGGTCTCTTTCTAACTAGGTTTCCATTAGATTATATTGTTGAAATGGTCTGAAAACTGACTTCTCTTTCAACCTTGAGACAGTCTCAATATTATTATTATTTTTTTTAATTTTATTTATTTTTGTATGTGTATGAATGTACTGTCTGCATGTAGATTTGTGCACCCCGCAGAGGTCAGAAGAGGGTCTCGGATTCCCCTGGAACTGGAGTTCTCCTGGAATTGGAGTTACAGACGGTTCTCAGCCGCCATGTGGGTGCTGGGAATCGAACCCGGGTCCTCTGCAAGAGCAGTCGGTGCTCTTAACCGCTAGACTATCTCTCCAGCCCCAATATTATTTTTTTTAAATGATGTAAACTGTAATGTACTAATGTCTGATGAAACACCAAGAGCTAAAATTGTTGGTTCATTGTTTCTTTGCACATATCATAAGAATGGTAAATATATGGGATTATTCATGTTATAATGAAAGTAAACATTTATAAAGACATAATCATAAAAGCATAGTTTCCAACCTTTAGGATGTTCCAGGGGTCAGTAAACCTTTTCTGTAGTAGCCAATAGTAAATATTTTAGGCTTTACAGGTCTTACAAAGTTTCTGTTAATCATTTTTTTCTCTTTTAATATTTTTTAACTTGTTTGTTTATTTATTGCCTTTTGAGACAGGGTCTCCCTGTAGCCCCAGCTGGCCTGGAACTCACTGTGTAGACCAGGCTGGCCTTGAGCTCGCAGAGATCCACCTGCTTCTGGGATTAAATGCAATATGCCACCATGCCCAGCTGTTTATTTATTTATGTGAGTGTTTTTGCCCAGATGTATGTAGGTGTGCCGTGTGTAGAATGCCTACGGGGGCCAAAAGAGGGCTTTGGGTCCTCTAGAGGTAGAGTTATGGATGGTTGTGAGCCACCATGGGAGTGCTGGGAACAGAACCTAGGTCCTCTATAAGAACACCCAGTGCTCCTAATCACCAAGGCATCTCTCCAGCTCTTGTTTAGTGTTTTAACACTGTCAAAACCATTCTTAGCTTATAGCATAAAAATTAGGCTACATGTTATATTTGGCCTGTAGGTAGGGCACAGTTTGCCTGTTTGTTTTCTATACTAATATATACGAACATGCATAATAGAACATTTAAAGTTGAACAATTATAGGGGCTGGAGAGATAGCCTAGTGGTTAAGAGCACTGACCGCTCTTACAGAGGACCTGGGTTCGATCCCCAGCACCCACATGGCGGCTAAGAACCGTCTGTAACTCCAATTCCAGGAGAACTCCAGTTCCAGGGGAATCTGACACCCTCTTCTGACCTCCGCGGCATTGCATGACATGGGTGCACAAACCTACCTGCAGACAGTACATTCATACACATACAAAAATAAAAAAAATTAAAAAAAAAGAATGAACAATTATATAGTTAAAATATTTACTCCCCCATTTATTTAATTCCCTTTTACAGATATTGGGATTTTTGTCACATGACTGTCATTGAAAACACACTCACCCAGAATATTTTTCAATTTTTTTTTTTTTGCCTTTTTGCCTTTTTGCCTTTTTGGCTTTTTTGCCTTTTTGTCTTTTTGAGACAGGATCTCCTAATTTAAATTAGGAAATTCATTTGTTCAGGTCAAGTAGTTGTATCCTGTTTCTTCCCTGCCCGTGGTACTAGGAATCAAACCCAAGGCCTCAAGCATGCTAGGCAAGTTATCTATCACTGGACTATACTACTACCCTCTTAATATTGGTGGGTTTTTTTTTGCGTTTTTGAGACAGGGTCTTCCTTTAGTCTCAGCTGGCCTGGAGTTCGCTATGTAGACCAGGCTGGCTTTAAACTCACAGCGATCTGCCTGCCTCTGCCTCCTGAGTGCTGAATACTATTTTTTGAATGAATTAAGTAAGTCAAGCTTTCGTTCAAAGAAAAAATGAACTTTCATAAGTATTCCTGGTGACAAGCACAGTAACGTGCCCTTAGTGACTGGTGGAGCGTAATGTGAAGCAAACCTTGAACATCTGTAACAGCACTGCTTCAAAATGGTCAGGTAGGATGGGAAGTAGGTTTTATATTCAATAATAAAAATATATTTTGTAAAAATTTAATGTTGAGTAATTTAGTGTAATATTCAATGTTGAAAAATTTAACCTGATTGCTGACCATTCACATGATAGCTTTTGACAGCAGACATACAAGTTACATAGAAAACTTAGGAAAATGTTAGATTTTCTTTCCTTCTTAGTTTAAGTCTTTAAGCACCAATTAGAAATTTTAGTTAGGATTTTAAGGATGTTATTTATTATTTTCTTAGAAAAGCAATTGAAGAAGCAAGACACCCTGATTTACAAGGAATAACTGTTTATGTTGCACAAGATTGTACAGGTACGGAATGGCTCAAATTCTGATTTTTGAAAAAGTTATTTATTTATTATTTTTTTATGTGTATGAGTGTACTATCTGCATGTAGGTTGGTGCACCTGTGTCGTGCAATGCCGCGGAGGTCAGAAGAGGGAGTCGGATTCCCCTGGAACTAGAGTTAAAGACTGGAGTTCTTAGCTGCCATGTGGGTGCTGGGAATTGAACCTGGGTCGTCTGCAAGAGCACTCACTTGGTGCTCTTAACCGCTGAGCCATCTCTCTGGCCCCTCAAATTCTGATTTTTGTCTATGTTTTATATTTGCTTAGACCTTCCATGTGTATTTAGTTTCTCTCTCTTCCTGGTTAATTTGTGTAGAACTATGAAGGTAGCAACCCTAGCTTACACATTTTTGTCCCTACATAGGATCCTCTACACAATAGAATCTTAGTAAATGTTTTTATTGAATACATGCCATGAATTATTAATTAAAATAGTAAAACTTATTTACCCCCCAAATTCTAGCATTTAAAATGACCAGTTTACTTTTTTTCACTTTTGAGACAGGCTTTTACTATGTGGTCCAGGCTGCCCTTGAACTTAGAATCTTGCTTCAGTCTCTCAGCTGCTGGGAGTGCAAACATATCTAGTCTTTTATCTCTTTTAAGTTAGTCGTTTTAAGCTACTTGTGATGGCTTGTGCCTGTAATCTTGGCACTGGGGATGAAAAAGCTGGAGGGTCACAAAAAACTCTGGGTTGGTCTTAGAAAGAATTATATGTTTCTTACTAGCATGTCAATAAATCATTTCACCATGGTTCAGCTGTTATCCAGATTTTTGTGTTGGTTTGGTCTTCTGTTGATAGTATCTATAATAATTTGAAACTCTGTTGGGAATAAAAGTATAATAATATTCCTAAAATATAATAAGCTACCTCATGCTTTAAGTTTATTTTTTATAGAAGAGCTATTAAGAAGATGAAATTAATGTTTTAGTTAATTATAGAATTTAAATATATGTCAGTCAAGTTTATTATGAGATCTACAAAATGTTATCTTGATAACCAACTAGGGCTTATAATATAGGAGTATACTAAGGACATTTGTGTTTGCCACTTTATACTGTTTTATATACTTTTACATAAACAAACCCACAGCTAGCATCATTCTAAATAGAGAAAAATTAGAAGCATTCTCCTTAAAGTCAGAACCCAGCAAGGCTGTTCACTATCTCCACTTCTTTTCAATATAGTACTTGAAACTCTTGCTAGAGCAGTAAGACAAGAGAAGGAGATTAAGGAGTACCAGTTGCAAAAGAAGGGATCAAACTATCCCTTTTTGCAGATGACATGTTATTATACCTAAGGGATGCCAAAAATTCTATCAGAAAAGGTCTAGAAATGATTAACACTTTCAGTAAAGTGGCAGGTAACAAAATTAATCTACAAAAATCAGTAGCAATTGGAGAAGTCCATGGAAAGCCTCCCATTCACAAAGCCTCAAAGAAAAAATCTTAGAACAAACCTGACTAAAGATCCTAAGGAGCTCTATAATGATTTTTTTTTTCTTTTTGAGACAAGGTCTCCCTGCAGCCCCAGCTGTACTGGAACTCTCTATGTAGACCAGGCTGGCCTTGAACTCACAGAGATCCACCTGCCTCTGCCTCCTGAGTGCTGGGGTTAAAGGCATGTGCCACCATGCCCAGCCCTTACAACGAAAATTTCAGACTCTTGAAGAAGACACCAGAAGATGGAAGGACCTCCCATA
This sequence comes from Rhizomys pruinosus, assembly GCA_009823505.1. NCBI lineage: Eukaryota > Metazoa > Chordata > Mammalia > Rodentia > Spalacidae > Rhizomys > Rhizomys pruinosus. Next base: position 1,857,860 of record VZQC01009277.1, on the reverse strand, counting down.
CTCTTGGATTGGAAGAATTAATATAATAAAAATGATGATCCTACCTTACAAAATATATAGATTCAATGCAATCCCAATCAAAATCCCCAGACCTTCTTCACAGATTTAGATAAAAAGTCCTAAAATTCATATGGATAAACAAAAGACCCCAAATAGCCAAAGCAACCCTTAGCAAAAGGAGTAATGCAGGGGGATTACTATACCAGATTTCAAACTCTATTACAGAGCAATAGTCATAAAACAGCATGGTATTGGCCCCAAAATAGACCCATAGATCAATGGAACAAAATTGAAGACCCAAACTTGAGTACATGCAATTTCAGCCACCTGATAGTTGACAAAGGGGTCAAGAATAATCAATGGAGGAAAGGCAGTATCTTCAGCAAATGGTGCTGGCAAAACTGGATCACCACTTGTAGAAGAATGAAACTAAACCCCTACCTTTCACCTTATACAGAAATCAACTCTAAACGGATCAAAGACCTCAATGTGAAACCTGCATCTCTGAAAATGTTAGAAGAAAGCATTCACATTAACCTATAAGATAATAGGTGTAGGAAAATACTTTCTAAATCAGACAGCAGTTGTGCAGGAAATAAGGTCAACAATCAATTAAGTTAAAAAGCTTCTGTACAACAAAAGAAAGAAGTGAAGAGAAAACTGAAAGTGGGAGGAACTCTTCACCAGTGACACACCTGACAGAGGTTTAACATCCAGAGTACATAAAGTACTCAAAAAACAAAGGATCAAGAAAACAAATGACACAATTAAAAGATGGGCTACAGATCTGAACAGAGACTTCTCAAGAGAAGTAAAGATGGCTGAAAAATACCTTAAAAGGTGTTCAATATCATTAATAATTAAGGAAATGGAAATTAAAACCACTTTAATATTTCATCTTACCCGGCTATGGTCAAACAAACAAATGATACCAAATGCTGGAGAGGTTGTGGAGAAAGGGGAACACTCATCCACTGCTGGTGGGATTACAAACTCTTGCAATCTCTATGGAAAGCAGTGTGGAGAACTCTTAAAAAACTAAAAATGTGTTTTGGAATTAACTTATAGTTTATTTTCAGACTTTGTAAATTTGGTATATGTATGGAATGTAAAAAAAAAGCTAAGAGTAGAATCATGAGCATCAGAGGCTGGGATAGAAGGGATGTGTGGATGAAACTGATCAACGAATACCCAGTTGCAGTTACATAGAGCATGATGCTTTGGTGTAAGATTTTATAGTAGGATGAATATAGATGTAATGTTGCATGCATTTCAAAAGTCTCAAAGAAAGAACTGTGGAAGTTTTAACCACAAAAAATTATACATGTTTAACAACATAGACATGTTAAATGGATTTAAGCTTTAATGTATACATGCATGAAACATCATGTGACCCTTGTAATATGTGCAACTTTATATTTGTATATGTCAGCCCAAATAAATTTAATTAAAAATGTAATAGATCTTCATATAAATAAATATATCGATCATCTGTTAATGATTGTCCCATCACTCATGTCTTTAAAGCTGTCATTTCCACCTATTTTCTCTCTCCTCTTCTGTATTCTTTGTAACTGTATATGTTTCTATGCAGTGTATTATCACCAGGACTTTAAAACTTGCCTTTTTCATCCCATTTGGCCAGTGTGAGGTGACTCATATTTCCTGTTGTTCTCCAAATATCTGCCCAAGATTTTCTACAAAACCCTTCAATTCAGCAAGGTTAGAACTTGTCATTTCTCTGTCCCTTCTTGTCTTGATTTCTCTTGACTGGTTGTATCGTGTCCCCGTGTTTAATCCAGGTGGAGCCCACTTGCTCTGCACTGTTCTCTTATTACTCATGTCTATCCAGGCAATAAAATTTACCAACTACAGTATAAAAAATGTCCTTGAAATCTTTCTTCTTTGTTCTCATTGTTTTAGAATTAAGTCATACTTTCATATATAACTTGGACCCCAAGTTGATTTCCCTATTTCTCTTTCCTTTTTCTTTAAATCTTCTCTGATCAAAGGTGTTGATCATATCCCTTAATTTAGAAACTTGGGAAACTTGGAAAACTTATTAACTCTGGTCTCAGAAAATTAAAGAATTTTTAAAATCCAGTCTTTGAGAATTTCATACAGTGTATTTTGATCCCGCTCACTCTCCACTTCTCCAGTCTCCTTCAAGATGTATCCCACCTTCCTATTGCCCCCTACCCCTACTTCATGTCCTCTTTTTTTAAACCCATCCAGTCCCATGCTTATACTTCTGGGTATGTGGCCATCCACTACAGCATTGTTGACTTTCCCAGGGGCCACATCCTTAAAGAAATCCGACTCTCCCTTTCCCAGCAGCTATCAGTTGTTAGGGGATTTTGTGTTCAGTACCCCCTTACCCCCTTTTGTGCAGGTCTTGTGCATGCTGTCACAATTTTTGTGAGTTCATACATGCAACTGCCCTGTTGTGTTTAGAAAACATGGCTTCCATATATAGTCTGGACACCTGATTGATCAACATGCCTGTGCATACAAGCTTCTCCAACTGGACTATGGGAACCTTGGGTTGTTCAAAATTTGGACATAGATACTTGCAAAATGCACCAATTACTTAATTGTATGACATACTGAGTAACATCATTGTTATCTGCAAACAACTGTGTCATTGTATTGTAGAATCCCTTAAAAATAAAAAAAAAAATTAAAAAAAAAACAAAAAACATGGCTTCCTTGTAGTCATCTGCAGCCTCTGAGTCTTGCACTTCTTCCTCCCCATCATCTGTGATGATTCCTGAGCCTTTGAGGGGAGGGGTGTGATGTACATGTCCTATGTGGGGATGAGAACCCTGCAGTGTCTTTTCTACACGTTGACCAGTTGTGGGTCTCTATGTTGATCTCCATCTATTGCAAAAAGCTTTTGTTGAGAGGTGCACTAACCTGTGGGTGTAGTGATGAATCATTAGGAGTTGGGTTAAAACTGTGTCCATTTAGCAGACTGATAGTAGTAAGCCAAGAACCTGTGGCTACAGAGGGGAGCACCTACTACTACTAAGTAATTTTGTGTTACATTTATTTACTGTGTGTGTTCATGTGTGTGTACATGTGTGTGCACATGCCATGGTTTGCATATCAAGTGAGAGGGCAGCTTGTGGGAGTTGGTTCTCTCCTTCCACCACGTGGGTCTAGGGGATTGAACTTGGGTTGTCAGGCTTGGTAGGAAGAGCCTTTACCTACTGAGCCCTCCTACTGTCCATGTAGTCTCAAGATTATTTTAGCATGCAAGGCACGTGGTGAACTTGTCTGAATGGAGATTCAGTGAATCTCCCAATGCCATTTTCCATCCTCAGTGCTGTAGGCTACTATCACCCTTCAGGTGATGCCTTGGCTTTCCAATATCAGCTGTGTGCTGGCACAGTTTATAGGTCCATTCTGGTCCTCTTCTAAAGCTATAGCTTTCTGTCTTGATAACTGCACATTCAACCTCAATATCTGAATGTCTAACAAGTATCTAAAACCAATCATGTCTAAAGTTGAATTCTCAATTCTTTCTGTGTCTTTATGTCATTGTAAATGGCAGCTCTTTTATTCTTGTACTCAAACCCTACAAATCACTGTGATCCATTTTTATCTGTCACACCTGAACACTGATAGGAAGTCTTTAAGTACATGATCACTTTCCCTGTGACTGTTCCTTGATCATTTTCAGTTACTGCCTTTTTGAAGCCACTGTAATCTCTTCCCAGATAACTGTAATAGCTTTCTAATTGTTCTTTGTGCTCCGGGCTATGCTCTACACTCTATTATTACATAGGAACCAGACCTTAGAGTGTCTGTTAGTTACTTTTGTATAGCTGTGACCCAGATACCTGAGAGAATGAGTCAAGGAGGAATTGAGTCAAGGAGGAAACATTTGTTTTGGTTCAGGGCTTCAGAGGGCTCAGTCCATGGTCACTTGTCCCTGTGTGCTTGAGCAGAACATTGTGGCAGTGGGACTGTGTAGCAGAGAATGTTCTTTACCCCAGTGTGGCCAGGAAATAGTGAGAAGAGGGGTCTTGGGACCAGATGCAGCCTTCAGAGTGACACTTGCCAGTTACCCACTTCCTCCAGTTTAGCCAGTTGTAAGGCTCAGGATTCTACACAGTCAACCTTAGTCACAGGAGCAGCCCCACCTCTCTGGCATCCATTTCCTGTATTAGCCTTTTATTTAAAAAAGCCAAATAAATATAACTTCTGTTTTTAATTTATTTACTTTTAATTTATTTTTGTGTCTGTATGCGTTTGGGTGTACATGTTGTCACAGTGCACAGTGGAGATCAGAGGAAGTGTGCTTTCTCCTTCCACCATGTGGGTCCCAGGGATGAAGCTCAGCAAGTGCCTTTACCCACTGAGCTGTCTCACCAGTTCCCCTGTTTGCTTTTATTGTCACTGTGACCAAGTAGATGAAGGAAACCACTTGAAAGGAGGAAAGATTTGGGTTCGTGGTTTCAGCCCATCATGGCAGGGAGGTCACAGTGGAGCAAAGGTGCTTACATCAGGTTTGCCAGGAAGCAGAGAGAGAGAGGGAGAGGAAGGGACTGGGGACTAGATATGCCATCAAAGGGGTGGCACCCAGTGACCCATTTCTTCCAGCTAGGCCCCACCTCCTCAAGGTTCTGCCACCTTGTAAAATAGTGCCAAAAGCTGGGACCAGATGTTCAAAACATGAGTCTATGGGGACATTTCACATTCATACTGTTAAAGAGTGTAAGTCAGATTGTGATAGGTCTTTCTAAAAATCTTTTGGTGGCTTGCCAGCTCACTCACAAACTGCAATCTCTGTGGTGACTGCAGAGGGCTCACATAATAGGACTTCTCCAGCACTTTGTAGCTTCCTCTCCCAGTCTCACATCCCACTGTCGTGCCTACCCCAGCTCTTGTTGCCCCACAGGGATGCTCTTGTCAGCACATGCTAGGATGCTCTTGTCAGCACATGCTAGCTACGCTTTCTCTTAAGGCATTGACACTTGCTGACTTTTCTACCTAGAATGCTCTTCTAGATCCCAGGCAACCTATTATCTCACTTTTCCTTTTCTTTCTTAATTCAAACATTGCTTTCTGATTACATTAGTTTATATATTTTTTATTTTTATTTGTATGAATATATTGCCTGCATGTATGTAAGTGCACCTGTGTCATGCAATGCCCTCAGAGGCCAGAAGAGGGTGTCCCTCTGGAATTGGAGTTACAGATGTTTGTTAACTGCCATGTGGATACTGGGAATTGAACCCAGGTTTTCTGCAAGAGCAGCTGGTGCTCTTAAACACTGAGCCATGTCTCTGGTCCCACTTTATTTTATTTTATTTTTATTTTTATTTTATTTTATTATTTTATTTATTTATTTATTTATTTATTTATTTATTTATTTATTTATTTTTATTTTGGGTCTTTTCGAGACAGGGTCTCCCTGTAGCCCCAGCTGTCCTGGAACTCCCTCTGTAGACCAGGCTGGCCTTGAACTCACAAAGATCTGCCTGCCTCTGCCTCCCAATTGCTAGGATTAAAGGCGTGCACCACCACGCCCGGTCCCACTTTAACTTTAAATTGTGTCTCACCTCAGCATTTCCTACCACCTTTCTCTCCTTGTTTTTCTTTAAAGTATGCTTTCTGATATATTATATGATTTTACTTTTTTTTGTTGTTGTTGTTAATTTCCCCCTGCTAGAACATCTACTCAAGGAGGGCAGGGCTTTTTTCTTTACTGCAGCTGAAGTTTCAATGCTAATAGCTACTCAGTAAGTCTGTATGGAATACTTTCATTGGGCAAGTATTGTTAACTTGTTGAGACGATGATAATGATGCCAAAGACCAGATGATCAATCAGTGGAGGGGTAGAAGTAGAGTAAGAATGTTTATAAAATTGCTTTTATGGGGGGAGGGGGGAAGAAAAAAAAAGAAAAAAAAATTGCTTTTATAAACTTTAATTCCTATTCATTATCTTTTTCTCAGTTTACAATTCTGATGTAATTGATAAACAGAATGATTCTATGACCTCTGGTGATGCTGGCGACAAGGCTGTTATTATTTTAGTTCCTGTTAGACTTGGTGGAGAGAGAACCAACACTGACTACCTGGAGTTTGTGAAGGTAAGAAGTGTTTGATTTTTATAAAACCAGTAACAGCTAATGGGAAAATATACAGGGGTGCAGTCTTTTTTTCTATTAAGTACAGAGTGATGATTTTAGTTACACATTATTTGACATTAGGGATTTTAAAGTTTAACACATTAAGATCACATGTGAGTGTAAAGAGCATAGTATGTCATGAAAGAATGAAAAGCTTTCAAATCTTGAGACATGGTCAAGGAGATACAGTCGCAGCAGTGAATTTAACATGGCTACAGTTCCACTTTCCCTTTGTGAGCAAAAAATACTTAGTTGATTCTTAAAACTAACATTAAATTATGTCAAATTAATTATTACATCAAACCTTTTTATTACTACCATATTTGATAATTTGTTGCTGTGCCACCATGATGTCAACAAACTGATGATATAAACAGAAGAGAGACAGGACTGGGAAGGAGCAGAGCTCACCTTTGTTTTCCTCTGTTAACCAACTAAAAATCTGTTCAATTTCAGAGCACATATTTCTGTTTCTTGAGCCAAAAGAACCTTTCCAGCCATGTGTTATCTTGTTTTAGGCACTTTTAACAAAATTACTTATTTTGGTTCACAGTGCAGGGTTGTCCAGCCTTCAGCCTGCAGGGGACAGGTAGTCCAGGATACCTGTGATTGCTGCTCAAAACATTATGAGACTTTTTTTCTTTCTTTTTTTGCATTTTATTTTTGTAACTCGATTGCATAGTTCTTTGTAGATGACAGTGTTGTGTTTTGGTGTCATGCAAAATAAGCAAATATATTCTCTTGTTATTTGGCCATCCATGTGTGGTTTTTAGTGTATTATCTTCCAAGTTCGGACAGTTGAATTGGCACTATCAAACAGTACATGTGCTCATGGTGACTTGGAGAAGGAACACAGTGATATTCAATAACGTTTTAAACTGCCATTGCAAACAATAGGTGTTTAATGTTATTTAGAAGACAGGTAAGTGTCCATGTTTGATTACCAGGGTGTTTCTACGCCTGGGCTGGGCCTCATGCTCCGCCCACTGCGTTTAGCAATTGCCCTTTGCACGGCATTAGCAGCCGGGCTAGTTCTGCTTTTTCCTTTTCTGTCAGCTGATTTTCATAATAAAAGTAAATATAGTCTCAATCTATTATTATTATTTTAGTCCTAGCATGGCTTCTGCAATGTCTCAAAAGAAAACAGAACCAGGACTCAGAGTTGACTCAGTCAGTGAAGTACTTGCCATTTAAGTATGAGGATCTGAGTTCAAGGAACTCTAGTGCCCACACAAAAACTGAGCGTAGCAGTGTGTCCTGAAATCCCCATGCTGGGGATGTAGAGAAGGAGGATCCCTGGGGCTTGCTGGTCAGCCAGTCCAGCCAGTCAGTGAGCTTCAGGGTTTTTTTTTTTTCTTTTTTTATTAATTATGTTTTTCCCTTCCCCCCCTTTTTTTTTTTTTGTTTTTTTTATTATTTCCCTTTTTTTTTGGGTTTTTCTTTATTTTATTTTTTAAAAAAAAATCTGTTGTTTATAAATTACCAAATCTCAGGTACTCTGTTACAGGAGCACAAAGCAGACTAAATCACCCTCTAAATCAATCTCAGATATTTCCAACCTTGTTAAAAAAAAATCGGAGGGTTTTTTTAAAAAAAAAGATAAAAGGAGCCAGGCATGGTGGCACACACCTTTAATCCCAGCACTCAGGAGGCAGAGGCAGGTGGATCTCTGTGAGTAAGGTGCTTTTTATTTTACTGAAAAGGATCCTTACTGTTAAGTAATTTTATTATTCTTAAGTATTTGTCTTTTGGGGGATATAATTTTATTTTTATTTATTAGTTGCTTTAGGTTAGCTAAGATTTTAAACTATTTTGTTTTATTTATTATTTTTCCTTCCTTCCTTTCCTTCCTTTCCTTCCTTTCCCGTCTTTTTGAGACAGGTTCTCCCTGTAGCCCCAGCTGTCCTGGAACTCACTCTGTAGACCAGGCTGGCCTTGAATTCACAAAGATCCGCCACCTGCCTCTGCCTCTGCCTCTGCCTCTGCTAGGATTAAGGTCGTGCACCACCACACCTGGCTTTCTCTCTCTCTCTCTCCCTCTCTTTTCTTTCTCTTTTCTTTCTCTTCTTTCTTTCCTTCTTTTCTTTCTTTCTTTCTTTCTTTCTTTCTTTCTTTCTTTCTTTCTTTCTTTCTTT
>VZQC01009277.1:1807996-1839359 GCA_009823505.1 Rhizomys pruinosus | reverse complement strand
AAAAAAAAAAAAAAATTTAAATAAATACTAGGCTCTAAAAGGTAAGAAAAGCCCTATTTTTTTTTTTTTTTTTTTTTTGTCTTTTTGAGACAGGGTCTCCCTGTAGCTCCAGCTGTCCTGGAACTCACTCTGTAGACCAGGCTGTCCTTGAACTCACAAAGATCTGCCTGCCTCTGCCTCCCAAGTGCTGGGATTAAAGGCGTGCACCACCATGCCCGGCAGAAAAGCCCTATTTTAATAGACATGTGAGTCTGTTCCAATTCCTGGGTCCTCAATTCCAAGTTTCAGATCGTAGGAAGATCACACTGTTGGCTGTTTCAATCAACCCTAATAAATGAAGAAATAGCGGCACTAAAGTTATTAGAGGAGTAAGTGAATTTGTCAGTGAGAAATATTCTTTATGAATCACACATGTGAGCTACAGTTAGTAGAATGTACCTTTTGTTTTTATTTTTTCGAGACAGGGTCTCACTATATAGCCCTGGCTGGCCTGGACATCTGTGTAGACCAGGCTGGTGCTGTTATCACAGGGATCTGCCTGTCTCTGCCTCTTGAGTGCTGAGATCAAAGGTATGCATCACCACACTCAGGTAAGAGAAACCTTTTAATGAGAGTATGCTCTGACTACTTAGAAAACTTACTTTAACTCTCCACGATAGAATAGGTATATCTAAAAATACTTGTTTTAGTGTTGCTCAGATGTTTAGGTAATAAAATCCACTATTACAAATAATTATAATTCTGAAAGCATATACAAAAATATGAACCCATTGTGTCTGGTTTACCTAATCATGCGTGACATTTAGTAGGTACTTAATAACTATTTGTTCAGGCAATTAGTAAGTGATCTATTGAAAAATGAAATAAAATAGGAATTAACTCTTTAACTATTTATTCCAGAAATATATCTCATTGTCACAGAAGCAAGTGTTTGTAGTGAATATTCCCTAAAATGTGTGTGTGAAGTAGAAAGTAGAGGCTGCTTTTTACCAGCAGTTCAAAGGATTACTACAAAATGAACATGATAGTGCCATGGGAATACCACTTGTGAGATATTTGAAAGTATAACCTATTTTCCAAGAAATAGCAATGAGCCCAAGTTGCAAATTAATGTTGGTTTGACTTCAGAATCTTGGGTGAAAAACACAGTGCAGTTTTAAGTTTAGGAGATTAAAATGCTTCTCTAACATGCATGCAGTGACACTGACTAGTAACTTCAGTGTTCAGTTATTTGTATCTATGTTTTTGTGAATAATTTAGGAAGTTATTTATAGATATCAAAATAACCATGAATTATAATTTAGTGTTTGTTGTTATTATTTGTGTTAATTGAGGCAATATGTTTGTATTAGGGTTCTCTAAAGAAACAGAAGCAACAGGACAAATATATAGCCATATTCAATTTATTGATTTGCTCATGTGACAGAGCTCAAGTAGTCCAATGGTAGCCGTGCCGCACTTTATAGGCTGAGAATCCAGGGAACTGCTCAGTCCACAAGGCTGGATGTCTCAGTAGTCCCAATCTGGTGCTGAAGGCCCAATGGATTCCAGGAGATCTGTCAGTCTCAGTACACGCTGGGATTCGAAGGGTTGATCACAGCAACAAGACAAACTCACCAGTGAGAGGCAAGCCACAGGAAAAAAGGGACCAGCTCCCTCTGCCATGGCCTTTAATACTGCCTGCCAGCAGAAGGTAACGCCCACATTTGGGGTGGGCCATCTGGGTTGAGGTAGTCCAATCCGAAGATCCTTTTTCTCTTATTTGTTCTTTAGTCCAGTCGACACCCAGGATTAATCATCACAAGTCCACCCCTTGTCAACTTGACACCCAATAAATAGCCTCTCCTTATGTTATGCTTAAATGTCAATTGCAAACAGTGGCAAGGTCATAATTCCACCTAACATGTTATAAGTGTCTCATGTGCAATAGCAAAGCATTATATCTTAGAGTAGGTGGTAATGTTCTTGAGGAACACTTAGTCCTTCAGTATCTAATNTGGGTTTTGGGTCTGTGAACTGTCTCAGTCTGGAAACTGGTTAACTGGACGGGATTCACTACTGTTGAAATCCAATGTTGACTTCCTTTCATTTGTTCTAGAGCTTTTCCTGCTCATACAGATCAAATAAAAAACTTAGTAGGCTTCTTATGTATTTGGTTCCTGGGAAGACCATGATTAATTAGCCAGTTCCAAAGATCATTTTGTGTCATGCCATTATAGGCATTGTTTTGCCTTTGCCACCCATTATGATAACTATACTCATCTGGCCTTCGGCGATTCAGTGCTGCCACCTGACGCCTACCCTGAGGTCCTGTTAAACCTATTATGTGTACATTTAATTTATGCAAGCGAGCAACCACTTCTCTAACTGTAAGATCTGGCATAAGAAATAGAGCAAAAACAAAGCTCTTCAAATGTTCTGGTGTCTCTCTCAATGCTTTCCATCTTATAAACTCAGTGAAAGGCATGTCCTCTGGGTCCTCATATTGTGGAGAATGTGGTTTTACACTTCAAATCCACTTGAGCATGCCCATCTGCCTGACCCTCATGATCCCTCCATCAATACTAAGCCAAGGAATATCAGGCATCTCTAACTCACTGTTAGTAGGCCATGTTTTAATAAATACGTCAGCCAACAATTCAAGTAAACTTTTTAATTTTTTTTTTATTTTACTAGTAGTCTGCCCCCTAGTCCTTGTTGTCGTATGCGTGTATGAATGTATGTCTGCATGCAGTCGTGCACCCGTGTCGTGGCAATGCCGCAGAGTCAGAAGAGGTCTCGGATTCCCCTAGAACTGGAGTTCTCCTGAATTGGAGTTTCAGACGGTTCTCAGCCGCATGTGGTGCTGGGGATCGAACCCGGGTCCTCTGCCAAGAGCAGTCGGTGCTCTTAACCGCTAGGCTATCTCTCCAGCCCCTCAAGTAAACTTTTAACACCTTTTTTAACTGCTCGAGCTTCTATGTTAAACCTTGAATGTCTACTCAGTGGGCTCATATTGATAAACTCAGTCTGATCCAATTTTATATTCCTTCCACCATTATCCCACACCCTTAAAATCCATTCCCACAGATATTCCTTAGGCTTCTGCCAGAATGAATTGGCTAACTCATTAATTTCTTTAGTGGTGTAGCACACCTCCTCATGGACCACACTTTCTATCTCACCTTTAGGGGCCTGCTTAGCCTTGACTCTGATTATAGGTCTAGAGGCAAGAATTGCTGGGCCCTGAGGGACATTAGCTCCCAGTAGGAAGGGGAGATTAGTTTCCTCAGACAAGGGTGGGGAGGGGGGATCTTCAGGGTGTGGATTCTCTGCTGAGGGTGGGGAGATTAATTCCTCAGATAAAGAAAATCCCTCAGAATCCGAGGGTTCAAAGTCCTCATCTTCGTGGTTCTCCCACACATCTCCATCCCAAGTTTCAGGGTTCCACCCTTGTGCAACCTGAAAAGTGCTCTCACTTTGACTGCTGACCTCTTCGTGGCTGGGAATTAAATTTGCGTTATAAATCAGCCAAACATATAATAAGGGCTCCAGCTTGATTTTCTGCTGCTTTAGCTCTTTGGCTGCTGGAGAGAAGATGCTCTTCCGAGCACACTTGGAAACTTTTAAACTGTTGTTTTGAATCTGGAGCTGTACAGTTTTATCACTGAGCTCCTTATTTTCCTCTATCCTTTATCCAAAGGCTAGGAGCAACAGGCAACCATCATTATTTTCCTTATTTTTTCCTCAATTTCTCAAACGTTTATATATAGAGTTGCTAAATTTCTTGCTCCTCACAAGAAGTGAGTTAGGTGAGTCAAATGGATCTATCTTCATAATTACATCAAATAGTCTGCACCAAGGATTATCATTCCTCTTCAGCCACCAGGAGAGCCTTCAGTAAACTCTAGGCTTCATTGGGTTGGAGAGCTGCTCCAGAAAACTACCAAGCCCACTAAAGAAATTCATCTTAGTTCTATTTCTCTAGAACCACTTCTGGTACCAAAATCTGTATTAGGCAGGGTTCTCTAAAGAAACGAAGCAACAGGAAAAATAAATATAGCTATATACAATTTATTGATTTGCTCACATGACAGAGCTCGTCGTCCAACAGTAGCCGTGCTGCACTGAGAGACTGAGAATCCAGGGAACTGCTCATCCGCAAGGCTGGATGTCTCAGTAGTCCAATCTGGTGCTGAAGGCCCAATGGATTCCAGGAGATCTGCTGGTCTCAGTACAGCTGGGATTTGAAGGGTTGATCACAACAGCGAGACAAACTCACCAGTGAGAGAGAGGCAAGCTGCAAGAAAAAAGGGACCAGCTCAAAAAATAAAAAAAAAAAAGGACCAGCTCCCTCTGCCATGGCCTTTAATACTGCCTGCGGCAGAAGGTAATGTCCACATTTGGGGTGGGCCATCTGGGTTGAGGTAGTCCAATCCGAAGATCCTTTTTCTCTTATTCTTTAATCCAGTCAAGTTGACACCCAGGATTAACCATCACAATGGTGAAACATACATTCTTGTTCTAGCCACTATTTAGTTCCTACATGAAAATTTATAATCAATGCTGTAGGATAATTCACTTAAAATTATAATCAATTAAATGATACATTCATAAATGAGTTAAAATATTGTTGGGCCTTGTACAAACTTTTTGGCATCTTATCACAAACTAGAAGATATTGAAAAATAATTTCTCGTTACTGGTTTTGAAAGAGTTAGGCAATGGTTATTTTTAGACATGTTGTATATAGAAGAATTTCTTGTAAGCATGACCTAGAATGATGCCTCATACCCTAATATACTCTTCCATATTGTAACTCACAAGTTTACTTTGCTTGTTGTATCTTTCCAGATCTATTTTTAATCTTTTTAAAATAAAGTAGATGGAACAGTGTTAGTAAAAGTCCAAATAAAGACAACACTTGTATTGACTAGTGCCCAAGTCATCTAGTTTAGCTAGGTGGGGTCCCACTGTTTAAAGAAAGCATTAGCTAAACATTTTGTAGAAGCCAAGGTTTGGTCTATGTTATTCACGTATTGTGGAATTTGAATGTAATATACAGTTTTATAGCTCCTAAGGGGAAAAACAACATGAATGTATGCCTTTTGCATATGTCTTAATGACTGTGGAACACTGATGAGGTCACTATGATGTAGGAGAGAGAAAAGTCAATGATTTTTATTGATTTATCATGAACATAACAAATACAACAGCTTGTACTTTTCTGCATTTTAATGGAGTTTTAAGTTAAAATCCCTTAGTATTAAGGCAGTAAGTATAGGAAAATATTAAGTTAAAATAGCCTACTTGTTTCTTGATTGACTTTAATTAAAAATGATAAATATATGGTAAAAATCTTCCACATCTCTCTTTCATCTACATATTCTGTCCCTTCCTTAAACTTACTAATTTTTGTATGTATTTACAGTTTATGCAAATGTAAGCAAATATGACTATTCAGACTGTTGTACTTTTTTTATAATTACAGAAAATACTACCAAGTGATTTTTTTTTTTTTTTTGACACAGCTCCAGCTGGGCTGGAACTCACTATGTAGATCATGCTGGCCTTGATCTCACAGAAATCTGGTTGGCTCTGCCTCCTGAGTGTTGGGATTAACTATATGTGCCACCATGTCCAGCTACCAAGTGATTTTTAAGCATGAGTGAACTTTAAGGAGAGGATATGCAAACGTTAAAGCATTAAAGAAATATAAACATAGTACCAAGCTGTGATGGTGAAGAACAAACAATTTGGAATAATTAGCTTTATACCTGGCCCTTTTCCTGCCTTTGTATTTCTTAGTGATACCAACTGAAGTCATAGCCAAGTCCATTAGAAGACCTAGGGCAGCCTGCCCAGTCCATTTTTTTTTTTTTTTTGTCTTTTTGAGACAGGGTCTCCCTGTAGCTCTGGCTGTCCTGGAACTCACTCTGTAGACCAGGCTGGCCTTGAACTCACAGAGATCTGCCTGCCTCTGCCTCCCAAGTGCTAGGATTAAAGGCATGCACCACCATGCCCAGCCTACCCAGTCCATTTTTATCTGTGGCACTGTGACCACTTATAAGAAATGAACGACTGGTAAGCAACAGGGCAGGGGCCATAATAGCTGAGTTTCACCTGTCATTCTGTGTCCTGTGTGGAAATAACAGTAAGAATAACTTAAAACACAATAGAATATACCATTCTGTACTAATCTGCAGGTTGCTAGAACTCTGAAGCCAACTTTTCATGTCAGTATAGGATATTTACATGAGTCTGTATATTAACTTAAAAGTCCAATCTTTAAAAATGTTTATTTATTTACTTATTTACTTATTTTTATGTGTATGAGTGTTTTGCCTGCATGTAAGTGCACCATGGGCATGCAATGTCCACGGAGGCCAGAAGAGGGCTTCAGATCCCCTGGAACTGGAACTGGAGACTGTTGTGAGCCACTATGTGGCTTCTGGGAACTGAAACCTGACTCTCTGTAAGAGCAGCCAGTGCTCTTAACTTCTGAGCCATCTCTCAAGCCCCATTAAAGCTTGGTAATATTTTCTGTAATTATAAAAAAAGTACAACAGGCCGGGCGTGGTGGCGCACGCCTTTAATCCTAGCACTTGGGAGGCAGAGGCAGGCAGATCTCTGTGAGTTCAAGGCCAGCCTGGTCTACAGAGTGAGTTCCAGGACAGCTGGGGCTACAGGGAGACCCTGTCTCAAAAAGGACAAAAACAAAAAAAAAAAAGTAACAAACTGGAAATAGTCAATTGCTTACATTGCATAAACTGAAATACAGATACAAAAATTAGCAGTTTAAGAAGGGACAGAATACGTAGAGAAAGCAGAATGTGGAAGATTTTTTTAAAATTATATGTATGAACTGAAGAATGTCAATCAAGATATAATCATATTACAAAAGTTTTAGTATTTAAAAATACGAACGTTTATTTATCCAGTGAATACAGAAATTTATCTAAAACCCACGAGTCTCTACTTTTTTTTTCCTTTTTTTAAAATTTCTTTATTTACTTTCTTATGTGTTGAGCTGTACTGGCTGCCTGCAAGTCGGTACCTCGGTGCTGCATGCCGCGGGGTTCGAACGTGTGTCGGGACTTCCCCTGGGAACTGAGTTCTCCTGGAATTGAGTTTTTCAGAATGGTTCTTGTCGCATGTGGGCGCTGGGGATCGAACCCAGGCCTCTGTAAAGAGCATCGAGCACCTTCTTAAAACCGCTAGGCATCGCTTCAGCCCCTCTAAATTTTTTTTTATTACTACATATTATAATGACCAGTTGTCGTTTCCTACGAATGGGTAACTGATCTAAAGTAGTTGATGCATGTTTTACTTACTGTGAACCCATGCTTTGTCCCTTCGTTGTTAGAAATGGATGTGATCCTCAACCGAACACACACAAAACAAACGCCAGGCGTGGTGGCGCTAGCCTTTAATAATTTTTTTGTTTTATTTATGTGTATGACTGTACTTGTTGCCCTATAGGTTTTTCACCTGTGTTGTGCAATGCGCGATGTCAGCAGAGGGTCTTGGACTTCCCCTGGACTGGCGTTCTCCTGGAATTGTGTTATCGCCGGTTTTCCCGCCAGTGGGTGCTGTGGGATCAAACCAGGTTCTCTGCACGAGCAGTCGGTTGCGTTTCTTAACCGCTAGGCCATTTCTCCAGCCAATCCTAGCCACTTGGGACGGCAGACGGTGGCAAATCTTTGTGGGTTAAAGTCCATTCCTGCTACAGAACAAGTTTCAGGACAGTGAGGCTTAGAGGGAGGGCACCCTGTCTTGAAAGAACGAAAAAGAACCGAAGGAAGGAAGGAAGGAGAAGGTAGGAGGGAAGGCAGATTGAGGATGAATTTTTCTCCCCTTCCTTTCTTTTACCCTCTCTTCTTGTCTTGACCCCTTTTTTGTCCTGCCTTTTTTTCTAGTCCGCCTTCCATTGTGTATGTTCTCTGCTCCTCTTGTGTATGACACCATTGGTTATATGCCCGTGCAGCCATTGGCTTGCCCTGGACTGGGTCACGCTCTATTATGATTCTTCCTGCTTGGGAATTGACCTGTCCCCTTCCGACCAGTCCTCTTGTCCGCTTCTCCCTTACTCTCTCTCCACCCCATGAATTGCACCTTTCTCTTTTCTTTTGTAAAAAGCAAAAAGCATGCTTTCAAGTATAGGTGAAAGTGTGTGGTGAAACTACTATAAAACTATACATGCCCCCATTTGTTGGCTGAGTTCTTAACTCTGTATTGTAGGTCTAGTAAGGGAAGGCCTAAATACTGCTTATTCCTTTTTGTTTATAGTTTTGAGAACGTTATTTGCTTTGTCCATCAGAACAGGTAAACTTAATCCCAACCACTTTAAACACATTCACGACATTCCACTTCCTTCTCCTAAACAAGACTGGTCAATTTCGTAAAAAAGGATCCTAGCTGGTACAATAGGAATTTTACTGTCGAAATGTTTACAGGACTTTGAACGAGCTCTAAGAAATCCACCGGTACCCTTTATTAAAAATGCTATATATATTTGTAAGCTACTAATGTTGATTATGTCGTAAGATAGAAATGCAGAAAACATTATGTTTTTAAAGAGTCCTCCTTGAATGTTAATTATTAGGAATACTGTGAATCAGAAAGTGAAACTTTGGGGAGCCAGGCATGTGAGACAAAGCCTGTGACTCTTGAAAGTGTTGTCCACTAGGTGGCACTATTGAAACAAAAATCCTGCTAACTATGGGTTTGGGCAAGCAATTAGGTTACATCCTATTTGAAGAGGATTTTAAAGGGCAACCCCTTAGGGGTAGAAAAAAAATTAATGAAGATTTGATCAAGTCAAATTGTGCATTATTTAGTGTTAGTCCAAGTTGCTGCTCTTATTTTCTTTTAAAGCAGATAGAGATGTTGTATGTTTTGGATTTCTTAGAACTGCTTTATCAAATGAAGTGTGTTGTTACCTTCCAATAAACTAATTTGATTTTACTTACTAATTCCTATTCTATTACAAGCTTTCTGAAATAGGTTTATTTAATTTCTTCATACTTATAAACTAATGCATGTTTTTGGTCTTGAGTACTGCTAAAACACATACAGAGCCTTAATGCCAGTTGGTGTTTAGTACTTTAGAAAGTAAAAAATATTACCTACTTAAGAAGTGTATCTCTATTGGATGTATCTCATTATTAGTGCCAGTAGTTTTCTATAGGTTATCCTTTCATGGTAAGTAAAACCAATGCTAGAATCTTCTTTTTAGAGATTAACTTAGAAATCTAACTTGTACGACAGCATATAATAATTATATTTATATTTTTTTCTCTTTTCCAGTTAATTTTATTCAGGAAAATGGACATAATAATGTTTGAACATTTTATTTTAATTTTTTACAACTGTTTTTTAAATTTTTTAATTTTTTTTTATGTCATGAATGTAACTGTTCTGCATGTAGGTTTGGTGCACCCCGTGTCGCTGCATGCGCGCGGTCAGAAGGGTGGTTGGATTCCCCTGGAAAACTGGAGTTAAAAGACGGTTCTCACGCCACATGGGTGCTTGGATGAATCGAAACCTGGGTCCTCTACAAAGAGCAGTTTGGCTCTCTTAACCGCTAGACCACCAGGCCGTCTCTCCAGCCCCGACATTTTGCCCGCGTGAATGTAATATACAGTTTTTGATAGCTCCTAAGGGGAAAAAGACAACAGTGAAGGTATGCTCATTCTTGCTAATAATGTCATATGCTCTTTGAAATCTTTTTGGAACTGTAGAGAATCCACTAGATGTAAAGGATGAGAGAAAAGCTCAATGATTTTATGCTTCGATTCCATTCGGATATCCATATTTACCCATTAAACAACAGCTTGATACCTTTCGCATTTTAATGGAGTTTTAGTTAAAAACTCGCGCTTCTAGTATTGAAGGCAGTAATGTAGAAGAAATATATAATAGTGTAAAATAGCCTACTTGTTTCTTGATTGACTTTAATTAAAAATGATTACATACTATGGTACAAATCTCCACAATCTCTCTTTCAATCTACATCTTCTGTCCCTTCCTCTAAACTTACTAATTTTTGTATGTATTTACAGTTTATGCAAATGTAAGCAAATATGACTATTCAGACTGTTGTACTTTTTTTATAATTACAGAAAAAAGAAAGAAAATTACTACAGTGATTTTTTTTTATTTTTTGGACAGGTCTCCCTGCCTGGGCTGTACTCCACTATGTAGATCAATGCTGCCCTTGACTCACAGAAATCTGGTTGGCTCTGCCTCCTGAGTGTGGGGATTAACTATATGTGCCACCATGTCCAGCTACCAAGTGATTTTTAAGCATGAGTGAACTTTAAAGGAGAGGATATGCAAACGTTAAAGCATTAAGAAATATAAACATGAGTAACCAAAGCTGTGATGGTGAAGAACAAACAATTTGGAATAATTAGCTTTATACCTGGCCCTTTTCCTGCCTTTGTATTTCTTAGTGATACCAACTGAAGTCATAGCCAAGTCCATTAGAAGACCTAGGGCAGCCAGCCCAGTCCCATTTTTTTGTTTTTTTTTTTGTCTTTTTTGAGACAGGTCTCCCTGTAGCTCTGGCTGTCCTGGAACCATCTGTAGACCAGGCGGCCTTGAACTCACAGAGACTCTGCCTTGCCTCTGCCTCCCAAGTGCTAGGATTTAAAGGCATGCACCAACCATGCCCAGCCTACCCAGTCCATTTTTATCTGTGGCACTGTGACCACTTATAAGAGCAATGAACGACTGGTAAGCAACAGGGCAGGGGCCATAATAGCTGAGTTTCACCTGTCATTCTGTGTCCTGTGTGGAAATAACAGTAAGAATAACTTAAAACACAATAGAATATACCATGCTGTACTAATCTGCAGGTTGCTAGAACTCTGAAGCCAACTTTTCATGTCAGTATAGGATATTTACATGAGTCTGTATATTAACTTAAAGTCTCCAATCCTTTAAAAATGTTTATTTATTTATTTACTTATTTACTTATTTTATGTGTATGAGTGTTTTGCCTGCATGTAAGTGCACCATGGGCGTGCAATGTCCACGGAGGCCAGAGAGAGGGTTTCAGATCCCCTGGAACTGGAACTGGAGACTGTGGAGCCACTATGTGGCGGTGGGAACTGAAACCTGACTCTCTGTAAGAGCCAGCCATGCTCGTTAACTCTGAGCCACTCTCAAGCCCCATTAAGCTTGGCTAATATTCTCTGTAAGACTAAACAAAAAAGGGACAACAGGCCGGGCGGCTGGTGGCGCACGACGTGTAATCCTAGCACTGGGAGGCAGAGGCAGGCAGATTCGTTGAGTTCAAGGCCCAGCCGGGTCTACAGAGGGAGGCCCAGGAAAGAAGGAAGGAAGAAAAAAAAAAAAAAAAGTACAACTGAATAGTCATATTTGCTTACATTTGCATAAACTGTAAATACATACAAAAATTAGCAAGTTTAAGAAGGGACAGAATACGTAGATGAAAGGCAGATGTGGAAGATTTTTTACCATATATTTATCATTTTGAATTAAAGTCAATCAAGATATAATCATATTAAAAAGTTTGTATTTAAAAAAGAACGTTTATTTATCCATGTGCACATAAAGATAATTTATATAAAAAAGAGTCTCTAAATTTTTTTTTAATTTTTTAAAATTAATTTTATTTATTTCTGTATGTGTATGAATGTACTGGCTGCATGCAAGTCTGTACCCGTGTCGTGCAATGCCGCGGAGGTCAGAAGAGGGTGTCGGATTCCCCTGGAACTGGAGTTCTCCTGGAATTGGAGTTTCAGATGGTTCTTGGCCGCCATGTGGGCGCTGGGGATCGAACCCAGGTCCTCTGTAAGAGCAGTCGGCACTCTTAACCGCTAGGCCATCTCTCCAGCCCCTCTAAATTTTTTTTTATTAATTTTATTGAAGTGTAGTTTCCTAGAAATGGGTAACTGGATTCTAAAGTAGTTGATGCATGTTTACTTCTGTGAACATGCTTTGTCCCTTCTTTGTTAGAAATGGATGGATTCCTCAACCGAAAAAAAAAAAAAAGCCAGGCGTGGTGGCGCATGCCTTTAAATTTTTATTTTATTTATTTATGTGTATGAATGTATTGTCTGCCTATAGGTTTGTTCACCTGTGTTGTGCAATGCCGCGGAGGTCAGAAGAGGGTCTTGGATTCCCCTGGAACTGGAGTTCTCCTGGAATTGGAGTTACAGACGGTTTTCAGCCGCCATGTGGGTGCTGGGGATCAAACCCAGGTTCTCTGCCAGAGCAGTCGGTGCTCTTAACCGCTAGGCCATTTCTCCAGCCAATCCTAGCACTTGGGAGGCAGAGGCTGGCAAATCTTTGTGAGTTCAAGTCCATCCTGGTCTACAGAACAAGTTCCAGGACAGCTGAGGCTAGAGGGAGACCCTGTCTTGAAAAGAAAGAAAAAGAAACGAAGGAAGGAAGGAAGGAAGGGAGGGAGGGAAGGAGGGAGGGAGGGAAATGCATTCCTCTTTTTTTAACTTTTATTTTTTATGTGTATGAGTGTCTTGCTTGCATGTGTGTAAGTGCACCCATGTTGTGTAATGCCTGTGGAGTCAGAAGAAGGCATTGGATTGCTCTGGAACTGAGGTTATTGACATGAGGTTACCTGCCATGTGGGAATTGAACCTGGGTCCTCTGCAAGAGTGACCAGTCCTCTTGACTGCTAAGGTCTCTCTCCAACCCCATGAAATGCATTTCTCTTTTCTTTTGTAAAACAGCATGATATCAAGTAAGGTGAAAGTGTGGGTGAAATAAATATAAACACTATAAACAATGCTGGCTTGGCGGGTCTTAAATCGTTGGGTAATTGCTAGGAGGAAGGGAAGGACTAAAATGATGCTTAAATTTTTGTTTATAGTTTTGAGAAAAAGTTATTTGCTTTAGTCCATCAGGAAAAGGTAAATTAATCCCAAACCATTTTAAAAATTACAGACATTCCACTGTCCTTCTCCTAAAAAGATGTCATTTCGAAAAATGGATCCTAGCTGTACAATAGGATTTTACTGTCGAAATGTTCAGGACTTTGAACGAGCTTCTGAAGAAATCACCAAGGTACCTTTATTAAAAATGCTATATAATATTTGTAAGCTACCTAATTTTATTATGTCGTAAGATAGAAATGCAGAAAACATTATGTTTTTAAAGAGTCCTCCTTGAATGTTAATTATTAGGAATACTGTGAATCAGAAAGTGAAACTTTGGGGAGCCAGGCATGTGAGACAAAGCCTGTGACTCTTGAAAGTGTTGTCCACTAGGTGGCACTATTGAAACAAAAATCCTGCTAACTATGGGTTTGGGCAAGCAATTAGGTTACATCCTATTTGAAGAGGATTTTAAAGGGCAACCCCTTAGGGGTAGAAAAAAAATTAATGAAGTATTTGATCAAGTCAAATTGTGCATTATTTAGTGTTAGTCCAAGTGCTGCTCTTATTTTCTTTTAAAGAGAAATGGTAGTTTTGGATTTCTTAGAACTGCTTTATCAAATGAAGTGTGTTGTTACCTTCCAATAAACTAATTTGATTTTACTTACTAATTCCTATTCTATTACAAGCTTTCTGAAATAGGTTTATTTAATTTCTTCATACTTATAAACTAATGCATGTTTTTGGTCTTGAGTACTGCTAAAACACATACAGAGCCTTAATGCCAGTTGGTGTTTAGTACTTTAGAAAGTAAAAAATATTACCTACTTAAGAAGTGTATCTCTATTGGATGTATCTCATTATTAGTGCCAGTAGTTTTCTATAGGTTATCCTTTCATGGTAAGTAAAACCAATACTAGAATCTTCTTTTGAGGAAATCTTAGAAATCTAACTTGTACGCAGATATAATAATTTTATTATTTTTTTCTTCCAGTTAATTTTATTCAGGAAAATGGACATAATAATTTTGACATTTTATTTTAATTTTTTAAATGTTTTTAAATTTTTTATTTATTTTTATGTACATGAATGTACCGTCTGCCATGGTAGGTTTTGTGCACCCGTGTCGTGCAATGCCGCGGAGTCAGAGAGGGTGTTGGATTCCCCTGGAACTGGAGAGTTAAAGACGTTCTAGCCACCATTGGGTGCTTGGGAATCGAACCTGGGTCCTCTACAAAGCAGTTGGCTCTCTTAACCGCTACGCCATTCTCCAGCCCCGACATTTTATTTTAACAATCTAAAAATAGTATGAAAAAATTAAGCAAAAAGTCTCAAATAAGGGGTTTAATTTACTTGCCCTAACATGAAAGAAAGGAAATTTCACAGACAATTAATGAGGAGAAAAGAGAGAGCAGGGCCATGTGAACCTCTCCTGCTTTCCAGAGTCCTCACCTGCTTCCCTTTCAACACAGGGCCAAAGGAGTGGAACAAAATGTGCAGTTTCCTTGCCGGGCGTGGTGGTCCACTCCTTTAATCCTAGCACTCAAGGAGGCAGAGGCAGGTGGATCTTTGTGAGTTCAAGGCCAGCCTGGTTTACAGAGTGAGTTCAGGACAGCTGGGACTATATAGCGACCTGACTGAAAAGACAAAAAACAAAAAACAAAAAAAAAAAAACTTAGACAACCTTTGCCAATAACTTTGCTTGGGTAGTTCCAAGTTAAAACATTTCTCTTGTCCACCTACCGCCCCCCCCCACCAGAATTTGGCATTTTGAGTTAACAAATTTTCTTTTTCTTGAAAGATTAAAATAGGTCTGTTGTGGTGGCACCACACCCCTTTATCCCAGCACTCGAGGAAGCAGAGGCAGGCGGATCTGGCACCTGTGAGAAAAGTTCCAGGGCCAGGTTGGGGCTAGAGGGAGACTCTATCTCAAAAAGACACAAATAATACCTAAATAACATAAAATAAAAATAACTTAAAAAGTATTTGTTTCTATCTAGGATTTATTTCTGTTTTTATTTGAAAATGACCGGTGGGGCTGGAGAGATGTCAGTGGTTAAGAGGGCTGACTGCTCTTGCAGAGGATTCGGGTGCTGTTCCCAGTTACCACACATGATGGTTAAGAACTGTCTTAGGGGGCCGGAGAGATGTCCTCGCAGTTAAAGAGCGCCGACCGCTCTTTTCAGACGGACCCTGGGGTTCGATTCCCCCGCACCCACATGGCGGCCGGAACTGTCTGAAACTCTAATTCGGAGAACTCCAGTTCCAGGGGATCCGACACCTCTTTGACCTCCGGCATTACAACTGCAGGGTGCACAAAAAAAAAAAAAAAATTGCATTATAAGTACAGTTCATACACATACAGAAATAAAGAAATGCCGGGCATGTGGCACTCATCCTTTTAATCATAGCACTTGGGAGGCAGAGGCAGGCAGCATCTCTGTGAGTTGAGCCCAGACTGGTCTACAGAGTGAGTTTCCAGGACAACAGCTGGAGCAATTAGGAGATCCTGTCTCAAAAAACACACAAAAAAAAAAAAGAAAGAAAAAAAGAAACAGAAAAGAAGAACTGTCTTTAAAAACTTGTGGAAGAGGAGGCATGGTAGAAATGTAAGGGACTGCGGAGAGATTGGGGTGAATCGTGAGACCTACAGCTAATATTAGGACTGGACTCCTATTTGATCAACATGTTGTGCATATAACAGCTTCTCCAACTGGACTATGGGAACTTGGGTTGTTCCAAAATTTGGACATAGATACTTGCAAATTTGGTTTTACATGAATGTTATTGCAATTCATTGCTTATGCTAATAATTTGGCTCACTTCAAAAAAATTATGCCACCAATTACCTAATTGGATGAGCAAACTGAGTAACGTCCTTACATATGTTCCTGAAAACAACTGCCTCTTATATCTTTGAATCCCTTAAAAATAAACTAAAAGAGAAAAAAAAAGAAAAAAAAAAAGAATATCCTAAAAAAAAAAAAAAAAAAACAACAAAAACTTGTCTTTAAACTCCAGCATTGCATGACATGGGTACCACCCTACATGCAGACAGTACATTCATACACATAAAATAATAAAAACAAACAAACAAACAAAAAAGAAAATGAAGCTAATGGTCCAGAGTGTGACTTTTAATTTGTAATGCTCTGTAGATGAATAGTCTTTTAGTGCTGTGTAATTTAAAAATGCTCATAAAATTATTAAACAAATTCATTATTTAGTGGAGTTTAGCTCAGCAAGTAACCATTGTATACAAAGCATAAAATGACCAAGATGTAATTTCTGCTTTGAATAAGACATAAAGCTTCTACTTTCAGGTAATATTTACGCTTAAGGGGAAGGAATATGATAAGTAGACATATATTACATTGAATATGATAAGCGTCCACATGTAACTAGAGATAAATGGATGAGGAAGGAAGAGAGTTGAGACCAGAGAGATGTCACATCCAAGTCAGAGTATTTTATTGTGGTGGTGATATTTAAGATGAGCCTTAAAGTGTGGGCTTAAAACTGGCTTAGTGAGAGGGAAGGGTACTTAAAGCCGAGGAAATAATCAGAGAAAAGTTCAGGAGAATTGGTGTGAAGCTAACCTCTGATGGCTGTGTCCCCTTTGATGGATGACCAGTCTACATTTAGGACAGGTTTTCTGTCTTTCTACCACCTGAGCCAGAATCCTGAGGAGTGTGACTTGGAGGTTTTCATTTTTAACAAGCCCACAAGAAATCTTATACACCAGGTTGGTGTAAGAGTTAACCCAGAGTGACGCTCAATGTGTTTAGGTGTCACTGAGGTAAAGTATGTTAAGATACATATTTATTTCTATTTGTATTAAAAACATAATTAGTATAGTCATTTACGATACTAGGTTAAGTTGTAATCGATAAATTAATTCATAAATATAATTCATAATATAATTCATAAATATTTATGAATAAAGGTAGCATATGTAGCAAAATAGTGAAGGCCATATATAAATGTCTTAGGAAAGACTGTTTTGGGAAGTAGTAAGGGGTGAATGGCACTAGAAAAGGACATGATGCTATGGAGGACTGTGCTACTGAGCTGAAGAAGTACATTGATAACATTTTATTATACAAATTTAAATTTCAGGCATATAGAAATGTGAAAGAAGTCTGTGAGCTTATGAAAAATTATATATGTCATTGGTGATAAATATAACGTAAGTGGCTGTCTTCCTGTTCTATTCCCTTTCTTCCTTGTTAGTGAAAATTGCTATCTTGAGTTAGTGTATCACACCCATACTTTATGTGTCCATAAACAGCATGTTGCTCTTTTTCTTTTGGTCTTTTTGAGACAGGGTCTCCCTGAAGCTCTGGCTGTCCTGTAACTCAATGTGGACCAGGCTGGCTTTGAACTCACAGAGATCTGCCTGCCTCTGCCTCCCTAGTGCTGGGGTCAAAGGCGTGCACATACCAGGCAGCATGTTACTTTTTATATTACTTAACTTTTTTTTCATGTTCTTTGGCTTTTATTTTTTATTTTATTTTTTTATATTATTTAACTTTTTTCCTTCTTTAATATATTTTTATTATTAAACTTTTTCATACATCATTTCTCAATCCAATTTAGAGTTATTTCCCTTTCCATGCCCCCCACCCCACCTGAGTTCATGCACTCTGCCATACATGTTTTGCATCTTTTTCTGAGTCTTTCCAGAGTTTTTTTTTTCTTTTTCTTTTTCTTTTTCTTTTTCTTTTTCTTTCTTTTTTTTTTTTGTCTTTTTGTCGCACAGGGTTCTCCCTGTAGCCCAGCTGTCCTGAACCGATATGGAGACCAGGCGGAGATGGCCTTGAACTACAAAGATCTACCTTGCCGCCTTTGCCTCCCAAGGCCGAGGATTAAAGCGTGCGCACACGCCCAAGCTTCCAGGAGTTTCTTTTCAACGCAGACTGCTATTTGTTTTGGGGAGAACTTCTCACTGTTTTCAGTTGTTTTCTTCTAGTTCTTTTCTTTTTTCGTGGTTTCTCTCTCCTTTAATGCTATTCATTATAATTTATATGTTATATAACGATACACAACAATATACACATACAAATTTATATCATACATATAACATACATAACAACACAACCAGCCTGAATTGGAGGATCTCTTTTTTATGAGCTAAAAGATGGCATGTATTTCTTTTTTTTTTTTTTTAATTTTTTTTATAATTTTTATTTATTCTTGTATGTGTATGATTACTGTCTGCATGCAAGTCTGTGCACCCGTGTCTAGTGCAATGCCGCGGGGTCAGAAGTAGGTGTCAGATTCCCCTGGAGCTGGAGTTCTCCTGGAATTGGAGTTACAGAGGTTCTTGGCCGCCATGTGGGTGTGGGATCGAACCCGTCTCTGCAAGGTAGCGTCGCGCTCTTAACCGCTAAGCAATCTCTCCAGCCACAATTTTAAGAAATGTTTTTTTTTTTTTTTTTTTTTTTTGTTCTTTGAGTAGGGTCCCTGTGTCCCCGCTGTCCTGGAACTCACTCTGTAGACACCGGCTGCTGAACTACACAAAGATCGCCTGCCTCTGCCTCCCAAGTGATAGATTAAAGGCGTGCACCACCACACCTGGCCTAAGGAAATGTTTGAAGGCTCCTCTTTGGCAAGCCCAAACAACCATCAGTCCTGCCCTTGTGCTCCACACTGGGGTCTTTCCTTCCCATGGTTACCCAAATGAGGTCCAGTAAGCACCATGTACTGTCTTGATCTTCCTGTACTGTCCTCCGTGATACAGCCTGGGTAGTCCAACAATGGCAATCTATATTATTTAACTTTTTAAACTTTTTTTGTTTCTTACTTAGCCTGTTACTGAGAACCTAAAATTTCTAATTTCCTTTTGAGGTTACAAAGTAGTATTTTAAAGAATATTCTTGTAATTTGTCATATCTAATTCTTTAGGATCACGTTAGGTATACTGGGTAGTTAGGGTGGAAATGCAGGGCACAAGGAAGCACATTTTCAAGTTCGCTAGGTGCTGTCAGATGTTATCCAAATAAACCCATGAAGGCAGCATACAAGAATTTCCAGTGCCTCACACAGTTGAGACTGTCAGACTAAAACTTCTAACCCATCTCATGGATATAAAATAGTATGTTTGTAGCTTTAATTTGTATTTCTCTAATTGATGGTGAGGTTGAACATTTATCAAGGTTTATTGGTCCATTCAGTTCCTCTTTTGTGAATCTTCTGCTCATTGTCCTCTTCTGTTTTCTGTAAGGCTATTTATAAAGGAAATCTTTATGATTTTGAATACTTTGACTTTCTTGGCTTTATATGTAGCAAATTTATTCTGCAAGGTTACCTTTTTTTTTTTTGAGACAGGGTTGCTATGTAGCTCCAGCTGGCCCTGGAACCTGCTGTGTAGACCAGGCTGGCCTCAATCTCACAGATATTTGCCACCTGCCTCTGCCTCCCGAGTGCTGGGGTTATGGTGTTTTAAATATTTTTTTTTTTACTTTTTATGTGTATGAGTGTACTGCCTGCATGTAGGTAGGTGCACCCATGTCATGCAATGCTGCAGAGGTCAGAAGAGGGCATTGGATTTCCCTGGAATTGGAGTTAAAGACTGTTCTTAGCTGCCATGTGGGTGCTGAGAATTGAAACTGGGTCCTCTGCAAGAGTAGTCAGTGCTCTCAACTGCTGAACCATCTCTCCAGCCCTGGTGTTTTAAATTTTAATATGATCAAATTAATAAATTTTCATGGTTTTAAAATTTAGTATCAGAAATACTAATCAAAGGCTATGAAATAGTCTTCATTTCTTTCAGAAATTTTTTGCTTCTGCTTCATGCTTAGAACTTGCATGTATTTTCCCACATGGAGAAATGGTTGTCCTGGAGTCATTTACCAAAAGTGTGCCTTTCTTCATTGATTTGTAATACCATTTTTGAGGACCTGGACTAGAACAGAAGCTGTAAGAGAGGAGAGGAAAGAAAGTCAGTGAAATGAAGCATTCGCTTGTACTTGGCGTCCAGGGAAAGGAGCAGCACTAGATGACAGGAGAAGAGAAGCTCATTGCATGGTCATTCGTTAGTCAGGAAACAGTCAAGGAGTATTTTCACTCCTACCCTCCACCAGAATGCCTCCTCACAGTCACTGATGACCCTCATGTTGCTGAATCCATTGATCAGATCACGGTTTTGGTCTTGCCTGACTTAACAGAAGCATTTAACACACAGCTCATCTTTACATAGCTTTACTTGGCTCCCAGGGCACCAGACACCTTTGGTTTATTCATTGTTCACTAATAACTTGTTTAACAATTTTTTGTATGTGTGTATATGTCTGTGTCTGTGTCTGTATGTGTGTGTGTGTGCATGTGTGCATGCGTGTTGTGTGTGTCATATGCATTCCAGTGCCTGTGGAAACCAGAAAAAGGTACCAGGTGCCTTGGATCTGGAGTTATATGCCACCTGACACGGCTGCTGGGAACCAAACAACAAGGTCTCTTAACTCCTAAGCCATTTCTCTAGCCCCGTACCAGCTCCTCCTTGGACTTCTCAGTCTGTTAATGTTAGATTTAGTCCTTAGTTCTTCATACCCTCTTTTATCTTAGTGATCTCATCTAGTCATATAGCTTTGAATGTTAGTAAGTCAACTAAAGCCATGATCTCATGATTAGCTCCAACCTCAGAGTTACTGATTATACGTGTCTGTCATATCACTCAGCATCTCTTGTATATCTGATATGCAAATTCAGAGTCAAATCAGAATCTGCCTCCTCAGGCTTGTTCTACTCTTTGTGCTCCAGATTTACCCTTCTACCTGTGCAGGGCCACAGCCTTGACAGCTCTATCCTTTCCTCCTTTCTGTCTCTCACATCCCATGCACAATTATATATTTAAAGTACATCAGAGTCAGATCACTGCTCTCTACCTCAACTGCTGCTCTCTTGATTTACAATGCCAGCCTTATAGTAGTAGGCATCTTTTATTTTTCATTTTTGTGAATTTAATACAATGTATTTTGATCATATTTAGACATATTCCTGTATCTACACCCCCTTTTCTAGCCCCCACCAAATTTCTGTATTCTGATATTTATCTATATATCTGTGTATATACATGCCTATAGAGCCAAATATTATATATATAATATATATATATATTGCATATATAAAGGCATGCCTTTAACTGTATATAGAGTCAGGTTTGTGTGCCCAAATGCCCTTCAGTATGTGTCCATCCATTGAGACCTGGTCAACTTACTAAGAGTCTCACATTTTATTTTATTTTATTTTATTTTATTTTTTTGTCTTTTTGAGACAGGGTCTCCCTTTAGTCCCAGCTGGTCTGGAGCTCACTATGTAGACCAGGCTGACCTTGAACTCACAGAGATCTGCCTGCTCTGCCTCCCAAGTGCTAGGATTAAAGGTGTGCCCTACCATACCCGCATTAAGAGTCTCACATTTAAATGAGATTGTATCTCCCCTTCCCAGCAGTCTTTGGTTGCCAGTAGCTCCTTACACAGGGTGGGAGTTTCCTACCCACTTCCTAATGTCTGTGCTGGGATTTTGTCTGGCTTGTTCTTTTGTGGGAATTGTCCATGCTGTCAGCATTGCTTTGAGTTCATATGAATAACTGATCTGTTGTCAGAAAACTCTGTTTCCTTGTGGTCACCCATTTCATCTCATCTGGATCTTACAGTCTCTCTGTCTTCTCTTCCACAGTGATCCCTGAGCCTTGGGAAGCAGAAGTTGACAAGGTGTCCTATTCAGGGATAACCAGCCTGCGGCCTCTTACTCTTTACATGTTGGTCAGTTGTGGTTCTTTGTGTGTGTGTGTTTTTTTTTGAGGGGGGTCTTTTCAAGACAGGGTCTCCCTATAGCCCCAACTGTCCTGGAACTCGTTCTGTAGACCAGGCTGGCCTTGAACTCACAATGATCTGCCTGCCTCTGCCTCCCGAGTGCTAGGATTAAAGGCGTGCACCACCATGCCTGGCTGGTTCTTCGTGTTAATCGCCGTCTGCTGCACAAGTATACCTCTGCTGAGAGTTGAGAGATGTATCAGTCTTCTGGCCTAACACATATTTTTTATTTTTATTTTTAAAGGGACAGGGTCTCACACCAGGCATGTGGTACATGCCTTTAATCCCAGCCCTTGGGAGGCAGAGGCAGGTAGATCTTTGTGAGATGGAGGCCACCCTGGTCCACATCATGACTTCCAGACAGGCTAGGACTAAGGAGACCCTGTCAAAAAACGCGAGAGAGAGATTGAGAGAGAGAGAGAGAGAGAGAGAGAGAGAGAGAGAGAGAGAGAGACTGAGACTGAGACTATATAGCCTTAGGTGGCCTGAAACTTAACAGAGATCTGCCTGCCTCTGCGTTTTGGGATTACAAGCATGTCTCACTATGCCAGATTTGTAGTCCTCTATAAATAATTATTTCAAGGCCTTACTCTCTGCCCTTAACCTGTTACTAATTCAGCAGCCCCAGGCTATCCTTTTAAAACCTAAGTCAAACCGATGTATCCTAAAGCATCTGCAACAGTACCCAGCCCAGATGACACTTTGGGGTGGATATTTACTCAGGCAAAAAGATAGCAATGACTCTTGGCTTGCAGTGTAGTAGGCAAGGTGCATATTAAATATGAAAGGGTATAGTAAAATTCAAAACTCCCACGAGGAAAAATAGTGTTAAAAATAGGACCGTAATTTAATTTGGACATACAAAACATTGTATTGCATATATTCATTCCATTTTCCTTAAAGATGTTAACTTAAAAAGAAAAAGCCTGCCTATTTAAACTTACTGGTGGCACAGGAAGAAATCACTGAGAGGACAGTTTAGCCCTAAACAGAATGGGCCTAATCAGCCAGCTCCGTGACTTGTTAGCAGAGTATTTTGAGGCAGGTGTAGCTGAGCAGTAGTTCGGCATGACAAACACAAAAGATTTTCAGTAGAGTTAGGAGTATCTTTTGTCTCATTGAAATGGCCACCTGTAGAATCTCTGTAAACAAGAGGAAAAGTCTGGGATAATTGAGAGTGGTGGACAATTTGAAGGTCAGCTAAATACAAAGTCAGATTTATGGGAAGTACATCCAAAATAGCACTCAATTGTATCCCCTCCCAAGACTTTAGCAACTTTAGTCTTTGTCACAGTCTCCTCCTCCTTTTTCCTCCCACACTGTCTGCTTTCTTTCCTCCTTGTCTGTTTTTATGCCCTTCATTTTCCAGCATTCTTTTCGTGTATTGAATATATGTGATTGATTATTCCATTTTGGATTGTTCCCCACAGTCCAGTGTGTTTGAGTTTCTGGTCCTCAGCTGGTAACAATTGTGGGGATTGTAGAACCTTTAGGAGAGGTGTCCTGGATTGTGGGGATGGGCCTTTGAGGGGGACACACTGCCCCAGCCTGACAGACTGCACCCTCTGAAATTGTGAGCCTATAGAACTCTCCCTCTTAAGTTGTTTCTGCACGTATTTTGTCACAAGAACTAAAGATGGCAGTAAAGGTTTCCCCTTGTGATTATAAAGTTAAGTGTTCTTTAGGTTCTCCTGCTCCTCGTTTTGTATACTTTGTGGCATTATATTAATTACATACAAATTTATGTTTATTAGTTCTTCCCGTTCAATTGAATTAATTTTATTTTTGAGACAGGGTCTAGTACAGTTCCAGCTGGCCTTCAAAACTCTGTGTAGCTGTAGCTGAGGCTGGAAGTCCTGATCCTCTTTTTTTTTTTTTTTTTGACACATGGTCTCCCTGTAGCCCCAGCTGGCCTGGAACTCACTCTGTAGACCAGGCTGGCCTTGAACTCACAGAGATCAACCTGCCTCTGCCTCCTGAGTGCTAAGATTAAAGGTGTTCGCTACCACACCTGGCTGTGAACCTCTTTTTTTTTTTTAATTATTTATTATTAGTATGTGGGCTACATGTGGAGGTCAGAGGACAGCTTGAGAGACTTGGCTCCTTTCTACTGTCATACGGGTTCCTGGAATGCAGGCTTGGCAGCAGGCATCATAAGCTGCTAACCCACCTCAATGGCCCTGATTCCTGATCCTTTTGCTTCTACACCCCAAGTGTTGGAATTACAAGCCTGTGCCACAATGCCTGGCTTAACTGATCATTTAATAATTATATCATTGCATCCTCTCTCTCTGGTAATTTTTCCTGTCTTACACTCAGCTTCTGTGCCTTGCCATCTGCAGTTTGAGTCTGTAGGAGTCGGAATTACCCTTCCTGGTGCCCTTCGCTCCTCCTGTGTCACTCGGCTTCCTTCTGGGCTCCATTGGCTTCTTTCTTAATTACTTTCATGGTTATTTCTTTTAGTGCTGTTTGTTGATGAAAAATACTCTGTTTTTGTTTATGTCTTTATTTTACCTTTACTAAAAAGAAATAATTTGAAAATTTAAAGAAAAGTTGAAAATACAGTACAACTAATTTTTCTCCTGAGCCATTTGAGAGTAAATTGCTAACATAATGCCCCATTACGCTTGAATAATTGAGTGTGCAGTTCTTACAAACAAGGACATTCTCCTACATAACTTCAGTTTAGCTGTCAAAATCAGGGAAGTAACATTATATATTACTTTACCATCTAAGCCTTAGAAACTACAGCTTTCACCAATTATCACACTAATGCTCTGTGTAGCAAAGGAACCAGTAGAATAATGTATCCGGAATCTCCTTTAATCTGAAACAGTTGGTCTTCTTTCCTGACTTTCACTGACCTTATACATTTAAAGATAGCTAGAGATTTTTCTTTTACAGGGCAATTTTGAAAATTTGTAAATTTGTAAATCTGCCCTCAGAGTGGGTTCATCTGCTGTTCCTCATGAGTTTCAGTTTCTGTGTCTTTTTTGGGCATATTAGAGGAGATTGTAGAGAGGGCTGTATTCTTACTGAATTTTAGTGGCTGGCATGCACTTTTGATTTGTCCCCTGGTGTCGAACTTCCATCACTTAAGGTGCTGCCACTGCCCACTAGGTTCCAACTTGACTTCGTTGGACCTCATGGCCAGAGAGACTCCTCCCATTCTGGTGGGGATGCCTGCTTTTCCCAGCCCCATCTACTGGCTTCACTGATAAATTGGGGAGGGAAGGGTAGTCTGGAAGGCATTTTCACTGGATAGGAACTCCGTGTTCATGACTGCTTCCTTTCAGTCCTGTGCAGGCATTTCTTCCCCTTGTCTCCTGGCCTCTATGTCTTGATCACTTCACCTCTCCATGGCTGCTCTCACTTCTTTCTTTTTTTTTTAGAACTCACTTTGTAGACCAGGCTGTCCTTGAACTCACAGAGATCCACCTGCTTCTGCCTCCCGAGTACTGGGATTAAAGGTATGCACCACCACACCTGGTGGCTTTCACTTCTTAAGGTTTACTTGTGTCATTTGCGTTCAGAAGCTTTTCAATATACTTTTATCTATTTTACCCATTTCTTATGGTTGTTCTTGGTGACAGAGTTATTTTGACCCAAGCCATTTTATCACAGGCCCTCCTAACAATGATATTTATAAAATGATTTTTAGCTATTTCTTTTAAGCTGTAAAAATTTGGCCATAAAATAAAAGTATCTGTTTTAAAATCATAACATAAAAGTGATTTTTTATCTCTATAGAATTTTACCATACAAGTACTATTTATAGAAAGAGACATGTTTTATCTTTTATCCATCCAAAGAAATCTCAATACTAAACAAATGAGAAAGAATTTGGTTACTATAGAAATCAGCATCTCCATTTTTATGGGTCTAGCCCCCACCCCCAAATGGTATCTTTCTCCACCTCATATTCTGTGTCTGATGCACAAGCAACTCCTGTCATCTCTCCTTCAGAATGTATTTTTTAGTTAGATACCTCCTGGCTTGACTCGTCGCTCTGGCCAATCATGACATCTACCTTGAAATTTTCTGCTATGGTTACTATCTCCCTTGCTACACCTACAGTCTGTTATCAGCACAGCTTCCAAAATGATTTTATTTAAAATGTAACTAAGGTTGTGCTAGTAAGTTTTTATTCATACCTTATAGTGGCATTCCAACCCATTCAAAGTCAAAGCTTAAACCCAGGCTTCATGAGACCTCATGGAATCCCTGCTTCCCTGCCCTGGCTCCTCTCGATCTCATCTCCTACACTCTTCTCCCGGCTTTCTTGTCCAACAGCACTGCTCTCTGGTTCGTGGTGTTTGTTTCCTGTGTGTCGGATTCTCCTCTGCCCATATTCTCTCAGTCTTCCTTTGCCTCTTCCAAGTCTTTATTCCTGTCCCATTAGATCTTCCTCTGTACAGTCACCATTTCCTCTCTTCTGCCCTTTCTCCTTAGCACTGTTGCTATTGTTCATTTGTATATATACATGTACAGGTATATTCTGCTGTATCAGACATGCATCTGTCTGTCTATCCCCCTAAACTGTCACCCGGACAAAGGTGAGAAGATTTGTTGAGTTTGTTAGTTACTGTATTCCCAGTGCTTAGAACTGCTTGTCGAATTTTAGGAGCTCAATAAATATTTGTTGAATAAAAGAATGAATTAAGGAGATTTTGTTCAAAGTTTCTTTTTTTAAAATATTTTTAAAATTTTATTTATTTTTGTATGTGTATGAATGTACTGTCTGCATGTAGGTTTGTACACCCATGTCGTGCGATGCCTCAGAGGTCAGAAGAAGGTGTCGGATTCCCCTGGAACAGGAGTCAGAGACAGTTCTCAGCTGCCATGTGGGTGCTGGGGATTGAACC
Organism: Rhizomys pruinosus; assembly: GCA_009823505.1. Classification (NCBI taxonomy): domain Eukaryota; kingdom Metazoa; phylum Chordata; class Mammalia; order Rodentia; family Spalacidae; genus Rhizomys; species Rhizomys pruinosus. The sequence continues at coordinate 1,812,836 of VZQC01009277.1, read as the reverse complement.
TGGGTCCTCTGCAAGACTGGTCAGCGTTCTTAACTGCTAGGCCATCTCTCCAGCCCCCAAAGTTTCTTATAATTTAACAAGGAGCTCAGTGATGGAGCTATAGAATATCGTCAGTATATTTTCATCTATTCTAGTGTATTTTCCTTAAATTGTTGTGGCTTTGTCTTAAAATTTATAATAGTCTATTAGTAAATAAGTCAAAATACATTTTTTTCCAAAACTAATTTTCATATTTGTCAAGGTAGTATGTGAATGTATCTTTTCTCTTGTGCCCAAGGTGTCTTTAAGAATAAGGTGATGGTGCACACCTTTAATCCCAGCACTCGGGAGGCAGAGGCAGGCAGATCTCTGTGAGTTCAAGGCCAGCCTGGTCTACATAGCAAGTTCCAGGACAGCTGGGGCTATAGGAAGACCCTGTCTTGAAAATACTAAAAACAATAAAAATAAAAAAATAAGGTGATAAATAGTGTGGGGATTAAAATCAAGGTCTTGATGGAACTTCACTTCCCTCCGACCACGTCCCTGGAACTCCCTCCCTTCCCCTTCTGTGTTTCCGATTCTTTACTTAGATGAACCCCAAGTTATTGATCCTTCCTCCATGTCTTCTTTTCTGAGGCTTGCACTCCTTTTCTTTTTTTTATAATTTTTTAATTTTATTTATTTATTTTAAGGGATTCACAATATAAGAGCACAGTTGTTTTCAGATCACATTGACTTTGCTCAGTTTGCCATACAATTAGGTAATTGGTGCTAGCATCCACAGATGAGGGATCCCATTCATCATTTGTTTTTCTGGGACTGTGTTACTTCACTCAGCATGATGTCTTCTATCTCCAGCCATTTACCTGCAAAGCTCATGATGTCATCTTTCTTTACTGCTGTATAGAACTCCATTGTGTAGATGTACCACATTTTCTCTATCCACTTGTCAGTTGAGGGACACTTGGGTTGGTTCCAGCTCCTTGCTGTTGTGAAGAGAGCTGCGATAAACATGGCCGTGCATGTATCTCTGTGGTGGGGTGAGTCTTGAGGGTACATGCCAGGAGTGGTATGGCTGGGTCAGGTGGCAAGTTCATTCCAAGTCTTCCAAGGGTTCTCCACACTGCTTTCCATAGTGGCTGTACGAGTTTACATTCCCACCAGCAGTGGATGAGTGTTCCCCTTTCCCCACAACCTCTCCAGCACTTGGTATCATTTGTTTTCTTGATCCTAGCCAGTCTTATTGGAGTAAGATGATATCTTAAAGTGGTTTTCATTTGCATTTCCTTAATGATTAGTGATGTTGAACAGTTCTTGAGGTGTTTCTCAGACATCTCTAATTCCTCACTTGTGAAGTCTCTGTTCAGTTCTTTGCTCCATCTATTGAGTGGGTCATTTGTTTTCTTTTTTCTTTGTTTTTTGAGTAGTTTATATATTCTGGAAATCAATGCTTTGTCAGATGTATCTGCAGTGAAGGTTTCCTCCCACTCTGTGGGATTTCTCTTCACTTCCTTGATTGTTTCTTTTGATGTACAGAAGCTTTTGAGTTTGATGAGGTCCCATTTGTCAATTGTCGACCTTAATTCTTGTGCAGCTGCTGTCTGATTTAGGAAGTCTTTTCCTATGCCTATGTCTTGTAGTCTGCTGCCCCCATTTTTCTGTCGCCTTCGATTTTCCGTGGTTCATGTCGAGGGTCTTGAATTCCACACTGTGAGGTGAACTTTGTACGGGCGGAGAGGTAGGGGTTTAACTTCATTCTTCTACAAGTGGTGATCCAGTTTTGCCAACACCACTTGCTGAAGATGCTGTCTTTCCTCCATTGTGTCTTCTTGGCCCCCTTGTCAAATATGAGGTGGCTGAAATTTTCCATGTCTTCACATTTTTTACTGGGAGAATTTTCTATTTATTTAATTCTTTTTGTTTTTCATTTAATTCTGCTTTTTGTTTCTTTTAAATATATTATTATTATTATTATTATTATTATTTATTATTTTGTCTTTTTGAGACAGGGTCTCCTTTTAGTTCTAGCTGGCCTGGAGCTTACTCTGTAGACCAGGCTAGCCTTGAACTCACAGAGATCCGCCTGCCTCTGCCTCCTGAGTGCTGGGTTTAAAAGCGTGTGCCACCACACCCGGCAATATTTATTATTTTTATTTCATGTGTATGAGTGTATTTCCTGCATACATGTAAGTGCATCCATGTTGTGCAGTGCATGTATAGGTCAGAAGAAGGTGTTGGATACCCTAGAACTAGAGTTACAGATGGTTGTTAGTTACCATGTGGGTGTTAGGAATTGAACCTGGGTCCTTTGGAAGAGCTGCCAGTGCTCTTCACTGCTGAGCTCTCTCTCCAGCCACCTGTTTTTTGAGAAAGGGTCTCATTCATGTAACCCAGGCTAGCTTGAGACTCAGAAGTTTTCTTCTGTTATATTCCTTTTAGATTATTTGTTTCCTTTATTTTTCCTTGTAACCATCTATTTTCCATTAGGTGTTTTTCCTCAAATGAGTGGTGATCTTCTGATTCTCTGTGTCTGTTTATATTTATATTTATATTATATTTATATATTTATGTTTATATTAAGAGTGTTAGACTGGGGGGGGCTGGAGAGATAGCCTAGCGGTTAAGAGCACTGACTGCTCTTACAGAGGACCCGGGTTTGATTCCCAGCACCCACATGGTGGCTAAGAATCGTCTGTAACTCCAATTCCAGGAGAACTCCAGTTCCAGGGGAATCTGAGACCCTCTTCTGACCTCTGCGGCATTGCACGACACGGGTGCACAAACCTCCATGCAGACAGTACACTCATACACATACAAAAATAAATAAAGTTAATAAAAAAATTAAAAAAAGTGTTAGACTGGGAATTTGGCTCACTGGTAGAACATTGTGTAGGATATAGAAGGCAATGGGTTCAAGCTCGAGCACTGCAAAACAAACCAGAAAATAAAATGCTGTGCTAAAGCCATGCATTTGAGCATGGCTTTATAAGCTGTTGACTTTCATAGTAAAGTGATTATGTAATGAGCTTGCCTTTTTACTGAGCGCACCCCCCCCCGTAGTAAATATTGGTCTTTTCTCTAGATTTGTTTTCTTTTCTGAAATGTTCTGCTGTTCTCTGCTTGTGGAATATATATTGCATATCAGTGTTTCAGAAACAGGAAGTTGAGGATGCTGAGAGCCTTTCAGTTTGGTATTTTAGATTATATCTTAATTGCTCTCCTCCTGAAGTCATCACTAAGTTAAGTGAAATAAAACCTATATCTTTATTCTTTTTTTTTTCAGGAATAAATCTTTACTTTCTTGTATGGGGATTGGCTAGAGGGGAGAAAAAAGATGTTGGCCATGAGGTGATACCAAATGTTGGTGTTCAGATTTTTTTGATTAATTTATTTTTTTTTATTTGTGTTTTTTTAATAATTTTTTTATTTATTTACTTAGTTATGTGTATGAGTGTATTGTCTGCATGTAGGTTTGTGCACCCGTGTCGTGCAATGCCGCAGAGGGTTTGTATGAGTGTTTTGCCTGTACGTGTTGCACCTGTGTCATGCAGTGCCACAAAGGCCAGAACATGGTGTCTGATACCCTGAAACTCGAGTTACAGACAGTTGATAGCTGCCATGTGGGTGCTGGACACTGAACCTGAGTCCTCTGCAAGAGCAGGCAGTGCTCTTTATTGCTGAGAGATCTCTCCAGCTCCCAATGTGGGTATTTTAAAAATCAGTTCTTTTGGGCTGGAGAGATGGCCTAGCGGTTAAGAGCACCGACCGCTCTTGCAGAGGACCTGGGTTCAATCCCCAGCACCCACATGGCGGCTGAGAACCGTCTGAAACTCCGGTTCCAGGAGAACTCCAGTTCCAGGGGAATCCGACGCCCTCTTCTGACCTCCGCGGCGTTGCACGACACGGGTGCACAGACTTGCATGCAGACAGTACATTCATACACATACAGAAATGAATAAAATAAAAAATTAAAAAAAAAGACTTTCTTAAAAAAAAAAAATCAGTTCTTTTGCTTTCATTGTTGTGCCTTCACCTCTGCTTTTCCATGCTGTCTTTTCACCTCTGTATACTGTTTCTCTCCAGATTCTGTAAGGCGAACCTATTCACTTTCCATAGCTCACTTGCTGACATGTCTTCCTAATTTGTGAACCTGGCTTGTAACTCTTCTGCTCTGCTGTCTTGTAAGTGGTGTAATGGAGATTATTTTTATTTGATTCCATACTCCTACTTTTCTTTTTTTCATTTGTTCCTAACCTAATGATTATTATCAAATAAGATATTTCTTTTGTTGGCAAGCTGGTGTTTGACAACAGAAAATTACAGATATAAATATATTAAGAAATTAGTCACTTAATTATGGAATAGATGTCAACATAAGAAAAAAGATTTATATGGCCAATTGCCCTTTAGCTACAGAGGAAAATTTGTATTATAGCTATTGAATCTTGAGATCTTAGAAGCAATTCAATCCAATTCTAACCTTTATGTTAGATAATGTTCTAAGCATTTTCTGTATATATTATTTCATTCTATACAGTCTTTCTGAGGTAAGTATTGTTACATCCATTTTATAATGAGGAAGCTTGTATTTTAAAAGATTCAGTAACTTTCTCACAAATCACAACTATTGAGTGGTAGTGCTGAGACTCAGACCTCTGGCAGTAATTCAAGATTATGTGGTCATAATCACTGTTACATTCTCTGTTTTTTAAAATTAATTAATTTATTTATTTTTATCAAATCTAGACCCATGTCCCCCCCCCATTCCCCCACCCCACCAGAGCTCATGCATTCTGCCAAACATGCTTTTCATCTCTTTCTCAGTCTTTCTCAATACTCTCCATGTGGAAGTTGACTGTTT
>VZQC01009277.1:1791160-1801450 GCA_009823505.1 Rhizomys pruinosus | reverse complement strand
AAGATCCAAATCTGAGCACATACAATTTCAGCCATCTCATATTTGACAAGGGGGCCAAGAAACCACAATGGAGAAAAGACAGCATCTTCAGCAAGTGGTGTTGGCAAAACTGGATCACCACTTGTAGAAGAATGAAATTAAACCCCTACCTCTCACCCTGTACAAAAGTCAACTCCAGATGGATTAAAGACCTCAACGTGAAACCCCAAACTCTGAAGGTGATAGAAGAAAAAGTTGGCAGCAGACTACAAGACATAGGCGTAGGAAAAGACTTCCTAAATCAGACAGCAGCTGCACAAGAATTAAGGTCGACAATTGACAAATGGGACCTCATCAAACTCAAAAGCTTCTGTACATCAAAAGAAACAATCAAGGAAGTGAAGAGAAATCCCACAGAGTGGGAGGAAACCTTCACTGCAGATACATCTGACAAAGCATTGATTTCCAGAATATATAAACTACTCAAAAAACAAAGAAAAAAGAAAACAAATGACCCACTCAATAGATGGAGCAAAGAACTGAACAGAGACTTCACAAGTGAGGAATTAGAGATGTCTGAGAAACACCTCAAGAACTGTTCAACATCACTAATCATTAAGGAAATGCAAATGAAAACCACTTTAAGATATCATCTTACTCTGATAAGACTGGCTAGGATCAAGAAAAATGATACCAAGTGCTGGAGACTTTGTGGGGAAAGGAGAACACTCATCCATTGCTGGTGGGAATGTAAACTCGTACAGCCACTATGAAAAGCAGTGTGGAGAACCCTTGGAAGACTTGGAATGAACTTGCCACCCGACCCAGCCATACCACTCCTGGGCATATATCCACGAGACTCATCTTACTGCAGAGATACATGCAGAGCCATGTTTATTGCAGCTCTCTTCACAATACCAAGGAGCTGGAACCAACCCAAGTGCCCCTCAACTGATGAGTGGATAGAGAAAATGTGGTGCATCTACACAATGGAGTTCTATGCGGTGGTAAAGAAAGATGACATCATGAGCTTTGCAGGAAAATGGCTGGAGCTAGAAGATATCATGCTGAGTGAAGTAACACAGTCTCAGAAAAACAAATGATGAATGGTATCCCTTATCTGTGGATGCTAGCACCAATTACCTAATTGTATGGCAAACTGAGCAATGTCAATGTGATCTGAAAACAACTGTGCCCTTGTCTTGTGAATCCCTTAAAATATAATAAAAAAAAAGACTGAGTATGAGGAGATAGATAAAGGGAGTAACACACTTGTATCCCTAGTGTGCTTCAAATAAGTGAGCTCTTATAATAATAATAAAAAATATTTTCCATGTGTGTTTCCTATTATATAATGTTATTCTATCTATTTTCAGTTTTGATATTTTAGGACAAGCTCTTGATATGTAGCCCAGGCTGGTATTAAACTCCTGATCCTCCCAAGCACTTGAGATTATAGGTATGTGCTACCATGCCTGGCTCATAGTATGCAGATCTATACTGTACATGCCACTCTCCAAAATTGTATGTATGAGATTGTCTACCACACTTTAAAGACCTGAAAGGCTTTTTTCAAAGGTGATTTTGGCTATATTTGATTTTTTTGTATTAGGGGCTGGCTTTAGAACTTGACCCATACTGAGGAGTGTCTGTAGCCCCAGGGTAGTGACCATAGACCATATTGGTAGAATGCTTTGGGGTAGGATGATTTTACATGTTTGGTGTCAGAAATTAGTGGAAGGGATTTTGGCAAAGGGGGAAAGAGAGTTCCTAGTTTTGTTTTTGTTCTTCTAACTAGATTTATGATGAAAGAAATTCCTCAACTGCTGTCCTCTAGCCTTTTCTTTTCTAAAATCTGAAACCTGTCAACTCAGTACATAGAAAAGTATCATAAAATATTTCTTTCCTGGGAAGAAATCCATGATTTGCTTTTTAGATAATAAAGCATATGTTTGGTATGTTATGAAAACAGAACAGAATTTAGACTTGCTTTTAAGCAAACCATTGAAGTCACATTTGCAAATCAATTATGCTATAGTAAATTCATTTATCTTAAAATTTGTAAAATGAGAGTTTAATTTATAGAAAGAAATGCATCTTTAAATGTTTAGAAAATTGGGGGGCTGGGGCTGGAGAGATGGCCTAGTGGTTAAGAGTGCTGACCGCTCTTGCAAAGGACCTGGGTTAGATCCCCAGCACCCACATGGCGGCCAAGAACCGTCCGAAACTCTAATTCCAGGAGAACTCCAGTTCCAGGGGAATCTGAGACCCTCTTCTGACCTCCACGGCATTGCACGACACGGGTGCACAGACCTACATGCAGACAGTACATTCATACACATAAAATAAATAAATAAATAAAAATTAAAAAAAAAAAAAAGAGTGAAGAACTTTGACAAAGCATTCCAAACCTACAGCCTAAAAGTGGAACAAGGGACAGTGGCCCTTTTTAGCACATTTCCTCACCAAATACAGAGAAATTTATCATTAGAATATGAGCTGTGTATGGTAACCAGGAAAAAATAAGAGTGTCCCTATCTGTCCACAGGGACAAAATATATCCTGTTTTTAAATATTTTTTAAATTTTATTTATTTTTTATATGTATGAATGTACTGTCTGCATGTAGGTTTGTGTACCCGTGTTGTGCAATGCCTCGGAAGTCAGAAGAGGGTGTCCGATTCCCCTGGAACTGGAGTTAAAGATGGTTCTCATCCACCATGTGGGTGCTGGGGATCGAACCCGGGTCCTCTGCAAGAGCAGTCGGTGCTCTTAACTGCTAGGCCATCTCTCCAGCCCCAATATATCCTGTTTTTAAGGATATATGATAGGGCTGTTGAGAGGGCTCAGTAGATAAGGGCATCTGCCACCAAGCCTGATGATTTGAATTCCATCTCTGGGACCTATAAGATAGAAGCAAAGAACTGACTCCAGCAAGTTATCCTCCGACCTCCACACTTGTGCCACGAGGCATGTGTGCCCACACCCATACATGTACACATATACAAATAATTATAATAAAAATTTTAAGGATTATATATATTTGGGTGCTAGAGAAATGTCAGTTAAGAGCATTTGCTCTTCTTCCAGAGGACCTGGATTTGGTTCCCAACACCCTCTCGGGCAGCTCACAACCACTTGTAATGATAGCTTCAGCGGATCTGATATCCTATTCAGACCTATGTGGGAACTCCCACACGTATTATCTAATAAACATTTCCTTGAGTCATTAAATCATTATCCTTGCCTTTAACTTTGAATAATGTCTAAGTTGGTGATAGTCTATGTCACAGAGATAACTTAATTTGGAATTTTTTAGAAAAATATTTTAGTTATTATTTAATGCGTGTGAGTGTACTGCCTGCATGTGTGTTAGTGCACCTGTGTTGTGTAATGCCCAGAGGTCAGAAGAATTCCCCTGTAACTGGAGTTATGTTAGCTGCCATGAGGGTAATCAAACCCGGGTCCTCTGCAAGAGCATTGAGTGCCCTTAACCACTGAACCATCTGTCCAAACTTTTAATTTGGAATTTTTTAATGTAGATTTTATATATCCATTTTGGAAAACTAAAATTTTTGACAACATAGCCAGTGTTCTAATTACAGAAGAACATTAAACTTTTTACTCCTTAAAAAACAGTTTCATACAATGTACTCATACACAAAATAAATAATAAATTAAATAAAACAGTTTCAGGATCAGTTTTTGAAATCAACAATCTGTCTCTTTCTTTCTTGCAGTTTTTACATATATCTTGCTACTTCATCTTTCTGGTGCAGATTAATGTTCTGTTGTCTGGATTATCATAGCCAATTTATTCTACTTAAAAGCATCTTGATTACCTACAAGTTCTGTTCTGGCATTGTGAAAAAAGCCGGCTATAAACATATATATGTTTATATGCGTGTGATATATATATATATATCACGCACACACACACACACACATACACATATATATGCAGGTTTCATGTGGACATCAATTTCTAATTCATTTGGATAAACCTTTATTTTCTCACTGGAGAATCTTTAATATTATTTTAAGTAAATTCAGAAAAATTGTGTTGCTGATAATTCTTTGCACCAAATATTATCTTTATTCATTTTTTATTTAATTGATTTTGGCTGACATACAAATATAAAGTACATATTTATAGGGTCACATGATGTTTCATGCATATATACATTGTTTAAAACTTAAAACTGCTGAACATGTTTAGGTTGTTAAACATGTATAATTTCTTTGTGGTTAAAAATTCCACAGTTCTTGGGGCTAGAGAGATAGCCTAGCGGTTAAGAGCATTGACTGCTCTTGCAGAGGACCTGGGTTCAATCCCCAGCACCCACATGCCCGCTGACAACCGTCTGTAACTCCAATTCCAGGAGAACTCCAGTTCCAGGGGAATCTGACAAAGCATCAAGCTGTATGTAACCAACTTGGTATTCATTGATCAGTTTCATCCACACATCCCTTTTTTTATGTTCAGGGGTTAAGATTTTTTTCTTTTAATTTTATATTACTCTAAAATATGAAAGCATACCTTCCACCCATGTACTTTAATTACCATGCCTGAAAGTAAGTGGTAAGTTAATTCTAGGGCTCATTAAGAGATTCACATTATAGCATCACAGTTGCTTTTAGATAGAAAGAAATAGAATAATAGCATTGCTCAGCTTTTCTTTCAATTGGGGGGTTTGTTACTACCATCCACAAATGAAGGAAACCATTCCCTGTTTATTTTGGAGGGGACCGTGTTATTTCACTTAGCGTAATGGCTTCAAGTTCCATCCATTTACCTGCAAATCTCATGATATCATCTTTCTTTACCACTGCATAGAACTCCATTGTGTAGATGTACCACATTTTTGTTATCTAGTCCTCAGTTGAGGGGCATTTGGGTTGGTTCCAGCTCTTCACTATTGTGAAAAGAGCTGCAATAAACATAGATGTGCATGTATCTTTGGAGTTGGATGAGTCTTGTGGGTATATACCCAGAAGTGGTATGGCTGGGTCAGGTGGAAGGTTCATTTTGAGTCTTTTAAAGGTTCTCCACACGGCTTTCCACAGTGGTTATACGAGTTTACATTCCCACCAGCAGCGGATGAGTGTTCCCGTTTCCCCACAACCTCTCCAGCTTTTGGTGTCTTTTGTTTTCTTGATCTTAGACAGTCTTATTGGAGTGAAATGATATCTTAAAGTGGTTTTAATTTGCATTTCCTTAATTATTAATGAACACTTTTTTAAATTTTATTTATTTTTTATGTGTATGAATATATTTGTCTGCATGTAGATTTGTGCACCCGTGTTGTGCAATGCCTTGGAGGTCAGAAGAGGGTGTTGGATTCTCCTGGGACTGGAGTCAAAGACAGTTCTCAGCTGCCATGTGGGTGCTGGGGATTGAACCTGGGTCCTCTGTAAGAGCAGTCAGCACTCTTAACCACTAGGCNACATCACAGTTGCTTTTAGATAGAAAGAAATAGAATAATAGCATTGCTCAGCTTTTCTTTCAATTGGGGGGTTTGTTACTACCATCCACAAATGAAGGAAACCATTCCCTGTTTATTTTGGAGGGGACCGTGTTATTTCACTTAGCGTAATGGCTTCAAGTTCCATCCATTTACCTGCAAATCTCATGATATCATCTTTCTTTACCACTGCATAGAACTCCATTGTGTAGATGTACCACATTTTTGTTATCTAGTCCTCAGTTGAGGGGCATTTGGGTTGGTTCCAGCTCTTCACTATTGTGAAAAGAGCTGCAATAAACATAGATGTGCATGTATCTTTGGAGTTGGATGAGTCTTGTGGGTATATACCCAGAAGTGGTATGGCTGGGTCAGGTGGAAGGTTCATTTTGAGTCTTTTAAAGGTTCTCCACACGGCTTTCCACAGTGGTTATACGAGTTTACATTCCCACCAGCAGCGGATGAGTGTTCCCGTTTCCCCACAACCTCTCCAGCTTTTGGTGTCTTTTGTTTTCTTGATCTTAGACAGTCTTATTGGAGTGAAATGATATCTTAAAGTGGTTTTAATTTGCATTTCCTTAATTATTAATGAACACTTTTTTAATTTTTATTTATTTTTTATGTGTATGAATATATTTGTCTGCATGTAGATTTGTGCACCCGTGTTGTGCAATGCCTTGGAGGTCAGAAGAGGGTGTTGGATTCTCCTGGGACTGGAGTCAAAGACAGTTCTCAGCTGCCATGTGGGTGCTGGGGATTGAACCTGGGTCCTCTGTAAGAGCAGTCAGCACTCTTAACCACTAGGCCATCTCTCCAGCCCCAACGATGAACACTTTTTAAAGATGTTTCTCAGCTGTCTTTGCTTCCTTGTTGGTGAAGTCTCTGTTCATCTCTTTACTCCATCTTTTGAGTGAGTCATTTGTTTTCCTACTTCTTTGTTTTTTGAGTAGTTTATATATTCTGGATGTTAATGCTTTGTCAGATGTATTAGTGGTGATGGTTTCCTCCCACTCTTTGTCACTTCCTTGTTTCTTTAGTTGTACAAAAACTTGTGTGGCTGTGGGGGCAGAGTCACCCTGCTAGCTGGTATAAAAGGTGGGCCTGTTACCACTGTGAGACCTGAGTGCACAGAGCTTAGATCTGGGATTTCCCAGGACAACCCGAAGCACAGAGTACTGGGGCATGGGATAAGCAAGGAATATCCCCCCCACCCCAAAGTGGAATTGCCGAGGGAGTGTCCAAGTGGATTCTTTGGAGAACCTTCAGAACAGAAAGGGAAGAGTGGGTTAGACTTCCAATATATAAACAAAATTGAAAGCCTAAAACCTAGACAAGTCAACACTCCATAAATAAGGAGAAAAACAAAACAAACAAACAAACAAAAAACCGAAGGCATCTGAAGGAGGCAAGCAAAGCAACCCTTCAACACAGCGAAGAGGCATTTGGGATTCGTATGGAATACAGGCAAAGGGAACCCCACATGCCAGGGACACGGCGAAGGGACAACATGGGAAAGGTGCAGGATAATTCCACACCAAGCTCTACCAACCCTGTGGGAGATTCCTACAGTGGGATTCCCCTGGGGGTGGCCCAGGACACAGATCTTAGAGGAACAATTGCAGACATATTCAAAGAAATCAAAGACTATAAAGAACAAGTCAGAGAACTAAGGAGAGAGAAGGAAAAACTCAAGAAGGACCTAGAGGGAGAGATTGACAAACACCAGAAGGAAGTGGAAACACTGAAAAAGGAAACCAACCAGTGAAGCAAGGAGCTACAGGAAGAGATTGAGAAGCTCCAACAAGAAGTGGAAATACTAAAGAAAAAGGAAGTAGAACACTCATCCAATCAAGAGGAAAGGAACGGAAAAAGCCTCAGAAGTAGAATGGAGGAAGTAGAACAAAGAATATCAGATCTGGAAGATAACACAGAACGACTAAAAAGCCCAAGTAAAGATTATGAAAAATTAAAAAATACACAAAAGTAGAACAAACCTCTGCATCATAGGGATAGAGGAAGGAGAAGAATCCCAAGAGAATGGTATTGATCAGATCTTCAACAGAATAATAGATGAAAATTTCCCCAAACTAAAAACAAAGACAAACCAATACAAATACAAGAAGCACATAGAACTCCAAACAGACAAGATCAGAAAAGACAACTTCTCATGCCATATCATAGTTAAATGCTAGACACCCAAAACCCAAGACAAAATTCTGAAAAGCCACAGGAGAGAAAAACAACAAGTTTAATATATAAGGGCAAACCTATCAGAATTACAACTGACTTTTCAGGAAATATCGAAAGCAGAAAGGCTGGACAAATATACCCATGTCTATATGATCATAGATGACTAAGCCAGAGTACCTTTACCTCAGCAAAAATGTTGATTATAGTTGAAGGAGAGAGAAAAAAATCTCTTCTGGGACATAAACAACGATGAAAGATACATGTCGCAGAAAACCAACCCTTCAGAAAATACTAATGCAATTCAAAGGACAGCCTGAAGTACTGCAAACCGGCACAGACCTTTCGGGAGTCGAGGCCCAGGGCACCTAGAAGAGTAATTAATAAAAGCATAATTGCAGAAGTAGAAATGTGACCAAAAATTGCAAATGTATCAGGTGAACAGGAAGCAAAAACATCTATTCAATTATAACCTTAAATATTAAAGGACTAAACTCCCCAATTAAGAGCGATTGGGAGATTGGAGTAGGAGCAAAAACCATTCTCTTATATGTGATCTACAAGAACCCATCTCAACTCATGGGATAGGCACCAACTTAAGGGGTGACAGGAGTAGAAAAAGTATCCAAGGAAACTGCGTACCAAAAGAAAAGGGGGCAAAGGGTTGTTGGTTTTTAATATCAGACAAAATAAGATTTCAAAGTAAAAGACATCAGAACAGACAAAAGGAAGGCCATTACAATTTATCAAAGGAACATATTCACCATTGAAGATTTTCACAATTATGATATTATATGCACCAAACTCTTGGTGCACCAAACTTTTAAAGCAATTCTCCAGGACCACAAGGCACACTCATAGTGGGGAACTTCAATACCCCACTTGAGCCCTTTTGGACAAGTCAACCAGACAAAGAATAAACAGAGAGCATCTGTACTGACATGATATGATACACCAAATGGGACCTCACAGACATTCTACCCAATACCCATAAGAGAATACACTTTTCTACTCAGCACCCCATGGAACATGCTCAAAATCGACCACATACTGTGACAAGAAAAAAACTCAATTACAAAAAATTCGAAATAATTTCATGCATTCATTCAGACCATCAGTGCAATAAAGCTCAATATCAACACCAGGATAAGCCCTACTATCGACAAGAACACATGAAGAGGCTAAAAAACACACACTCTCTGAATGATGAGTGGTCAGGAGAAGAATAAAGAAATAAAAGCATCTCTGGAAATTGAAATGACAATGTATAACACAACCACAAACATACCTATGGATACTTTGAAAGCAGTCCTAAGAGGGAACTTTTAGCCCTGGGTGCCTACATTAGAATAAACAGAGAAAGAGCACAAGTGAATGATCTAACACTCAGCTAAAACCCACACTTGAGAGGATAAAGCCAGGTGTGGTGGCGCCACACCTTTAATCCTAGCACGGAGGCAGAGGCAGGGGATCTTTGTGAGTTCAAGGCCAGCCTGGTTACAGAGAGAGTTCCAAGACACTGGGCTACAGGGAGACCCTGTCCTCGAAAAGACCAAAAAAAAAAAAAAAAAAAAAACCAACACAAAACACTTTTGAGAGACAAACAACAAATGAACCCTAACGCAGCAAACAGGAAGAAATACACAAAAATCAGAGGCGAAATCAATCTGAAAAAAACAAACAGAAAACCATACAAAAAAAAAATCAATGAATCAAAAGCTGGGTCCTTTTGAGAGAGTAAACAAGATTATACAGACCTCTAGCCCAGTTTAAACCGAAAGAAAGAGCAACTCCAAATCAATAAGAATCCATGATGAAAGGGAGAAATTCACAACAGACAATGAAAAGTCCAGACAATCATAGGAAAAGGGGAATACTTTAAAAAAATGTTTTTTTTTTTTTTCCTAACTTACGGTTTTCGAAATCCTAGGAGAAATGGATAATATCCTGAAACCTCGGGGATAGCACCAAAGCTAACAAGGAAGAGATAACAGCCCTTAACAGATCGCATGAACATGTTATGAGAAATATAGAAGATGCAATAAGAAACCTCCCCCTAAAAAAAAGCCCTAGGGGTCCCAGCATGGTTTCATGGCATAATTCATAAAACATTCAAAAAAAATCTAACAACCACTATTACTCAAATTGTTCAGAAGGATACAAGCGAGGGGAAAACCTCCAGATTCCTTCGGTGAAGCCAGCATCACTTAATACCAAACCAGTAAGAACCGATACAACCAAAAAGAGCATTATAGACCATCTCATAAGAACAAAAATCCTTTCAACAAAAAATATTGCAAACTGCATAAGACCCACATTCAAAAAGATCATCATCAGAAATTTGATTCATACCAGAGATAAGAGGATGGTCTCAACATACAAAAATCAATATAATCATCTAAAAACACATAAATGGACATGAAAGACACAGAACCACAATGTCATCTTCATTGATGCAGAAAAAGCCCTTTAGAAAACCAGCATCCCTTATGCTTAAAGTCCTAAGAGGAATTGGATTGGAGGGAGCATTCCTCAATGTAATCAAAGCCAACACAGGAAATTCCCACACAGCCAAAAAAAATAATCACAATAAATGAAAAAAGGACAAAAAACAGAAGATTCCCTTGTTAAAGGGTAGGAACTTGGATAAGGCTGCCCCA
>VZQC01009277.1:1728229-1785792 GCA_009823505.1 Rhizomys pruinosus | reverse complement strand
AAAAAAAAAAAAAAAAAAAAATACAAAAAAACAACAAAACAAAAAACCGCTCTCTGAAGTAGGGAAATAAGATGTCTTTGACTATCTTATAGATGATAGTTAGGGTGATTTGTCCAAGGTCTCTTCAAGGTAAGTTTTGGAATTGTGACTAGAACATACTTTATGACTTAGTATCTTGCTGCTGTTGTATGTATTATTTTAGCAAAGAGTCTTTCACAGCATTTCAACATAGTGCAGTGATACCGTTTTGTTCCGTAGGTTAACTCTTTAGTGTGACTGCAAATTAATGGGTCTGGAAGACTGTGGGGAAAACTTGGGCTGTAAGTGAGTGATGATCTGTATTCACTGATAAACTTATGGTGCTAATGAACTTTGATCTTCTAGACATGACAAAACAATAGTACTGAATGAATATAAATGAGAGAAGCTAATAAGATAAGTTCAGGGCTAAAACATTGAATTTTTGCATGTGGTCCTAACATACACAGTTGCATCTAGTAAGTGATTCTCTGCATTCTTTCTTACAGATGTTGAAAATTTCCTCTAAGGAGAAATACCCTTTATTTACTTTTGTAAATGGCCATTCCAGAGACTTTGATTTTACACCGACTACAGCCAATAAAGAAGACCTTTTTTCTGAAGATGAAAAGAAAAGCTTAAGATTTAGCACAGAAGAGTTTGTCTTACTTTGAGGATTAACATGCTTGTGCTGAGAAGAGCTGTTTAAAGTATAAAAATGAGTATCAAGTACACTTGAGACTTATTATTACAGACATTCTAACTTAATACACTCTTTTAAAAAAGAACATTTGAAAACAAACTTAAAAGATATTTTTCTGAAAGACAGTATTTGGTGACTCTTGCTTTCTAATAATAAATAACAAATGATTCTGGCTGTATTCCTGTTTCCAAAAGATCTGCTAACGAAACACTACCTTAATTAACTGTAGGCCTTTCAGTCCTCAGGATCTTCTACCTGACCCTTTTGGTCCCTTCGAAGTTTTGTGATAGGCTCCTTCAAAGACTGAGATCACCAAGTTTTTTGGGTTTTTTTGTTTTTTGTTTTTTAGACAGGGTCTCCGTTTAGCCCCAGCTGGCCTGGAACACTCTGTGTAGACCAGGCTAGTCTCAATTTCACAGAGATCTGCTTGCCTGTGCCTCCTAAGTGCTGGGTCTAAAGGTTTGTGCTACCATGCCTGGCTTACCAAATTGGTTTTAAAAGGCTCAGTTTATATTAGTAACAGGAGACCAGAGACCGAATCCTCAGAACTGTCTAGCCTCCTGCTATTAATGTGACCAGAGGATGCTTTTGGTTTATGTATTTGGGTAAATAGATGAACATGTAATTATGTAAGCAGGAATTTAAGTTAAGGTAACTCTTAATAATATGATTTTACGATGGCTATTTGGTATGCTTGGTGTCAAGCCTTCTATGAGGAATAAATATAAAGGCTTTTTTTTTTTTTTAAGTACCAGGCATTGAACCTGAGGCCTTGAACTTGCTAGGTAAGTGCTGTTACATTGAGCTATACCCAGATTTAAAGGTTGTCAATAGCATTTGTATCTATCTTTATCAGGTGAAGGAAATGCAGAATAGTAGTAGCATTTGTTTCCTATGCCAAAAGGGAAATCTTAAGAGAATTCAATTTATTATCAGTTTTAAAATCTAAAGATGAATACCAAGGACACAGATACTTTCTGATTTTGCTATTTGTATAAAGCAGTATAGTGGTATTTAGGAGCTGAAAATTATTTACAGGTTTAATATGCCTTTAGTATGTTATGCATTACTTAAAGGCAAATTTTTGTGATATAAAAACAAAAGAGTTATTACTGAGCCAGAATTATAAAACAAATTAATAAAAATGTAAGAACATAAAATGCTTTTGTTTTGGTTTTAATATTGGGATTATTTTAATCCTCTCATTGAAAAATCACTATCTCAAATGAATCCTATTTATTTATAATGAAGAAAAATAATATTGTTTCTCTGAAAGCAAAATATTAGCTATTTTACAGAGCTTCTATGTTTCAAAGTGGAAAGGTGACTTATAAAGACATAAAATTTTGTATCATGTATACTCATTGATCTCTTTCATCAGAGACTCCTATTTGTTTAGAGTCTCATGTAAACCCAAAACGGGGTGGGCAGGCTGCTTCAGGTGAAAGAAATCAGCTTTGACATTTCCTAGTGAGGATGGCTTATTGAAGTAGTCTAAAAATCTAAATTTTCCTTGGCCTTAGATAAAACCTGGGCAAATTAAGTCCAGTACTAATTCTCCTAGAATGTTAAAGTAGTGTAAGAAGGAGAAGTCAATGGCCCATTAGATTTTATGTGCTGCAGTCTTCTCTTCTACTTTGTGGTGTGCTGTTCCTGGACAGCAAACACAGCGAATGAGAGAGTATTCACACCTTCAGATGGATTGGTATGATTTTAATGTTCCTGGGTAAGAACTGTTTTAGAGTGTACAGTTACATTATTTTCCCAGCTTATTTAGGGATAATTTTTTAAGGATAATTTTGTAATGAGACAAAATCGTACCTGGGCTAAGGAAAAGTGAGAGGAGGGAGCTAGCGGCTTGTTTACATTTAATTGTATTAAAAATAGTGTACTTAGAATATTGTATGGGTAAAACAAACACATCTCACACACAGTGCAGTCATTCACGTGACTGGGAATAAATGTTTAGAATCAGAAGCTATTAGCATAATAATTTGCATCCAGAAAGTATTCAGTAATGTATAGATTGGATGAGTGCATGAATGAACATTAAGAGCGATGGGGTTGTCTTGATTATTGACTAATTCAGCTTTATTTGAGGAACACCAAAAGTTTAGTTAATCTTCATTGGGAAGGCAGCACCCGAATTATACCATTAGGTTTAGAATAGAAGTACTAGGTATCCTGGTCTCAGACTTCACACTTAACAGTCTAAGAGGCTGGAAACTCAGTCAGTGAAGGTTGTGGATGATCTCTTGCAAGGACAAGATTCAAAGATGGACATTCTGTTAGAATCGTAACAGGAAAGGAGCCTCCCATTTGGACACCAATATTAAGATACTGGATTTTACCATTAACATTTCAGAAATGAATTTTTTTTTTTTAAATTTTATTTATTTTTGAATGTGTATGAACGTACTGTCTGCATGTGGGTTTGTGCACCCTTGTCGTGCAATGCCGCGGAGGTCAGAAGAGGGTCTCGGATTCCCCTGGAACTGGAGTTCTCCTGGAATTGGAGTTACAGACGGTTCTTAGCCGCCATGTGGGTGCTGGGGATCGAACCCGGGTCCTCTGCAAGAGCAGTCGGTGCTCTTAACCGCTAGGCCATCTCTCCAGCCCCAGAAATGAATTTTTAAAAGTCTCGATAGGACTTTTTAACAGCAAGGGCTTCTTTTGCCTCTTCTTTATAAGATTAGACACTTTGAATCCTCTTTGTCAGCATGTTAGCCACCAGCAGGCAATTTTGAAGTCATCATTTACTGAGCGAATGAATGAAAAGGTCCTTTATAGTATGAATATATCCAAAAATATTTCCCTGAGGTATTCATTTTTCTGATTTTACATTAAACCAACCCCATTAAATCTGTATTAGTGAGAAGATAATCTTAGAAGATTAAAAATTTAGATCACTCTGTGTTCTGTTAACCTTAGGATTTAACATTGTTCAATGGCAAACACAAGTTTCTGTGCTAATTCTAACTTTAGAGAGATCAAAGTTCAAAAAGAAAATGAAAAAAATGACTTACCTGTTTAATTGATCCACTTTTAGGTCAGAAATCTACTTTTTTGTTTTTTTTTTCTTGGTCTTTTCGAGACAGGGTCTCCTGTTAGCCCCAGCTGTCCTGGAACTCACTCTGTAGACCAGGCTGGCCTTGAACTCACAAAGATCCGCCTGCCTCTGCCTCCCAAGTGCTAGGATTAAAGGCGTGCGCCACCACGCCCGGCTCAGAAATCTACTTTTTAGCGATCACTAGGCTAATTTCTTTTCTTTTCTTTTCTTTTCTTTTTTTTTTTTTTTTTTGGTCTTTTCGAGACAGGGTCTCCCTGTAGCCCCAGCTGTCCTGGAATTCGCTCTGTAGACCAGGCTGGCCTTGAACTCACAAAGATCCGCCTGCCTCTGCCTCTGCCTCCCAAGTGCTAGGATTAAAGGCATGCGCCACCACACCTGGCTATAATTTCTATTATTCTATGCCAGAAAGCATTTTATTTTGGTTAAAAAGTATACAAACTCAGATTTATTTTTCTTTCTACTATAGAGAAGTTTCACTTTCATGGTTTACCAGGGACTGCCTTTAGTAGCTTCTGTTTGACATCAAAGGATCTAAGCTTTTATTTTTGAGACAGAGTCTCACTATGTGGCCTTGGCTGGCCTGGAACCCACTATGTAGACCAGGATGGCCTCAAACTCACAGAGATCCGTTTGCCTCTGCCTTCTAAGTGCTGGAATTAAAGGGATGTACCACTATGCCCTTAAAAAAGAAAAAAAGGATTCTCTAAAAACAGGAAACAAGAGGAAGAGTGGATGATGAAGAAAGGACTTAGGAAAATCAGATCACTAAATGTATCATTATTGCAATAGACATGAAACGAGGAAGAAACAGAATTTCAAACAATGGTGAGAGAGAAGGTAAATATGAAGAATACAGGATGAAAGGGGGAGGGGGAGGACACAGTGGGTTAGAGCACTTGTGCAAGCCTGAAGACCTGTCCTTTGGATTCCTAGTCACCATGTTAAAAGCCAGGGGTGGCCTGTGCTCCTGTAACCCCAGCACTGTTGGGAGTGAGAGAGACCACTGGGGTCTGCTGGCTAGGCAGTTCAGGTAAAACAGCAAATCTGGGTTTAGTGAGAGACCCTGTCTTGAGAGAATAAGGCAGAGAGGGATAATGCAGGACACTGTGGTCCTTTGGCCTCTGCACATGTGTAGATGGGCATGCCTTCTTCCTGGGACATACACCACACACATACCACTCCTCCAAACAGAGAATGCATAATAAAAACAGTTTCTTAGATAAGATATTATTTCACATAAAAATAACAGGTATCTTCTAAAAAATTTTAGGACAATATGTGACATTTGCCGTACCCTTGTGTTATCAACAAGCCATAGCTTATTATGGCTGAGCAGTTGAACATTTTTACTGAGTATCCCAGGAAGCTGAGTTGAATGGTTAAAAATGACAGATGAGAAAAAAAAGATGGGAACATGCTATTGATTCCAAAATGTAAATTTGATATTTTATAATTTGAATGTTACAAATTAAAATTTTTTTACAAATTTAATTTTTCTAAGCATTACATGTTTTTCATAATTAAAGATTTTTGACCTTGTCCATATACTCTACAAAATATTCTTACAGTCGGTATGGAAGACACATTTTGAGTTAGCTATTCCCTCTCATTCATTTTTACGGTCTTCCTTGATGTGACTGGTGGCAATCAATGGCCCAAAACACAGTTATAAAATCTCACTTATTTCCTTAAAGTGCTAAGAAAAATATGCTAAATATGGGGAATACTTATTTGCTATTAGGTAGAAAAATTAACTTTTTTCTTTTTACTCTGCTCTCCTTCTAACCAGTTCTTTTAGGAATTTAAAGACTTGGTTTTCCAAAATTTCACCTTGAGTGAGTAATAATAAAAAGTATTCTATAGAGAATTATCTTTCATTTAAATTACTTACAATTTAATAAATAACCAGCATATTTATTATATAAATTAAGTTGATAAAAATTGAAAAGCATGGGTTTTAATTTTTTTTTTGAGACAGGGTCTCCCTGTAGCTCCAGTTAGCTTGGAACTCACTATGTAGACCAGGTTGGCCTTGAACTCACAGAGATCCATCAGCCTCTGCCTCCTGAGTGCTGGAATTAAAGGTGTGCACCACCAAGCCCTGCTAAAAATCTTTTTTTTTTTTTTTTTTTTTTCTTTTTCCTCANGACCCCAGCACCCACATGGTGGCGAGAACACTGAAACTCCAATTCAGAGAAACTTCTAGTTCCAGGGGCATCCGACACCCTCTTCTGCCTCCTCGAGGTCACCACGTTGCACACGACCTGCATTGCAGACAGTTACATTCATACACAATAGAGAAAAATTCATTAATTAATTAATTAAAACTTGAGATCTTAGTAAAAAGACAAGAAGTCCACAGTTGTTTTGCCTGTCTTCATCCTTCTGGCAAGTGCAGCTCACCTTGGCGCCACTTGCTTTTGCCATCCTTCACAAGATTTGAGAAGAATAGCTTTTCAACCTTCCATATGGACTGAAGACTCATGTCTCTCCAAGAATCCTCCAAACCTCAGTGCCAGATAGGGACTGCTGAGACATCCAGCTTGTAGACTGACTTATTTACTGGGGTTTCAGCCTTCTTCAGAGTATAGACTGCCATTGTACCCAGGCTGTATCATGGAATCAGTACAGAAGAATTTAAGACCGATATGCGGGGCTTACTGGACCTCATTGGTGACCATGGGAAGGGAAAACCCCAGTCTGGAACAAAAGGGCAGAAACTGATGGTGTTTGGGCTTGCCAAGAAGGAGCCTTCAAAAATGACATCTGTTCAGCCTAATTAAAAAAAAAACATAAGCTAAAGATGCTAAAACCTAGGATACATGTGGCTACATATGTGCATATTTTAGAGTGATGGATATGGAAGAAATAACACTCAAAAAAAAAAAAAGACGAAAAACTGACAGAAACAGTGAACTTCTGCTGTGAAAACAGTAAACTTCTGCATGCAAGAATTATTTTCCTCTTTTATTGTTTATTTTTTTAAGGGAGTTACGACATATAATAGCACAGTTGTTTTCAGATAACATTGACTACTCGAGTTTTGCCCATACATTAGTGGTAAGTAGCGCATTTTTTGTGAGTGAGCCAATTATTAAGCATAAGCAATGAATGTAAGTAAGTAACATTCATATAAAACCAATTTGAAGTATCTCTGTCCAAATTTTGAACACCCAAAGTTCCCATAGTCCAGTTGTGAGAAGCGTGTAGCATAGGCAATTGATCAATTAGGAATTCCAGTCTATATTGCTGTAGTCTCGAGAGTTCACCCCATTCTCCGCAGCCCTTACTTCTAACCATTGCCTCCTCTTCCGCAGTTTTTCCCTGGGCTTTGGGAAGGGGGACAAAGGTGGGTGAGAGGCAAAAACATCTCTTTTCTCGGGAGATGTCATTTTGGACTCTAGTCTGTCAGGTTTTATCCCCTTCAATGGGTGACAGCTTTTCCAGAGATACCTTTTTAGTCATACTAACAACGCACAAGCATGGTGTAGGATGTACAGGCATTTATTAAGCAGTACTAATTATATGGCAAGCTAACTGTGAGCATAGACAACAGATGCTTGGATGGCTGGCTCAATCCACTAAACGTGTTTTCTCTATAAAAGGTGTGACACAGTTCTTATTGTGGCGTATAACATCTCCCGAGCCACTAGAGGACATAAGCTTGTGGCACTGCTGTGATTATTCCTCCAAGGAGAGAGCTAATAGCCAAATAGATTGTGGGATATATATAGACACTCCGGCTGCCACGTGTTGCACAGTTTCTCCCAGGCAATTGAGGTGTAGCTGTACGGACAGAGGAGTCTTGCTTTGTCTCAGAGGACCATTATTTGCTGTATTGCTTTAGTGGCCTTTGGTAATGCGCTTACTGGCATTTCAGAGGCCAGTTGTACATTAGCAAGTGACGTCTCAAAACATTTTTGCATGCTCACACCTTACCGCCTTTTCTCCTTGCATATATCCCACTTATAGGCAAAAGGCCCTTTATAATTTGGGGGGGCTTGGATCCCCTAGGCCAACAGCTCCTAGGCCAGGAATAAATTCGATGCTGAGGTCAGAGCTTTCCTGTACTCGATATATTTTGCGTTAATTACACAGCTTGTAAAGACTTTTACTATATAATTTGGCTCTAATAGAGAGTTTCCTTTCACAGTTCCTATGCCTTTATAGTTCAATTAAAAAGGTTAGTTATACTGTTTTATAAAAAATAAACACTATACACAGTTGGCTCTATTTACTAGTTATGGAATGATTCGAGTACCATCATGTTTTTCTTTTCTATAAAGGGAGAGGTAGGAAGGTTTCTCAGCATGTGGAAGGTAAACTCATTAGGGCCCATTATAAACAGTTAACCCCAATGGAATTCAGTTCAGAGAATGCTCATGTACTGTGACTCATGGCTGTCTGAGTGTTCCCTTTCTTTAATGTTAAGATGGGTCAGCCTGCTCTGCTGGCCATTTCCCAGTCCATCCTGCCAGCCAAAAGTTGTATGTCTTTCAGGCATTTTATATTGGTGTTTTTACCTGTGGAACATTTACAAGATCTCTCTCCATGTTAGTTTCAAGATTCGAAATTGGAAATTATCAATAGGTTGGAAACAGAGTTTTTCCATTGTATCCCAAAAGGGTACTAACCACCTCCCACCTCCCTCTTTTTGTTTTTTAAATTTTTATGTTTTGACCATAAGTCTAGAGCTAAGTTGTATTACACATACCCCAAACCAGGAGTCAAGGCGTAAGTTTTCATTGTAAATTTACCCAAGTGTTTCTCATTGCACTGTATGCTACTTATTTGGGAATAAACTTAAACTTAATTCCCTTAAATTGTCCTACAGTAAAAGAAAGTGTATAGCAATGTGACTATGTATACCTCAAAATAATAGGAACCATTTGTGGACCTTAATCGCCCAAGTACTGTTTGGAAGTTCATACAAAGATAAATAAACAATTAACAGTTTTTATTTTCCCAAGTTAGTTCAAATGTATTATCCATTTTCACCAAAACCTACGAACTGAATTTAACTAATCTAAAACATTTTACCTAAGGCTTTAAAATATCCTATAATAATGTGGACAAAGCTGGGCAGAGTTGAATACTGCCACAATAAATTTTACCCAATGATAACATTGTTCTCTTAAAGCTATATGACTAGACTATGACTTAGAGAAAGCAAGTCCACCTTTAACTTATATGGTTTATTTTGTATTTCGTGTGTAAATCCTACTGAAATAACCTCTCTATATAAATATGTTATTTTTAATATACCCTTTTAAACTGCAAATTCTTAAGAGTAGGATTTTAATGACTATCTTCCTCCAACACTCTTGTCTTCTTCAGGGGCCTGGTTGTGAAAACTGCTTTAAAGACATTTCCAAGTATCTAGCTCCTATTTTTTTTTTTAATGAGGACAAGCATCCTTCATATAAAACGAATTTGCAAGCAGTTGTGCCCAACCACACAGCCAAGGCTCCCACCATCCAGCGGGGGGGGGGGCTTGAATGGTACAATCAAGTGTGATGCAAATAAGTGTCCAGCTATATTGCTGGTAGTTTTTACCATTCAACCCCAATCGCCAGCCCTTACATTCTACCCCCCCCTCTTCGCAATTTGTTCCTCTAGGCTTAGAAAAGGGGCACAGTGGACGAGAAGTAGAACAGTCTACTTTGTTCTGGAGATGCCGTTTTGGACTCTGATGGTTCTGGCTGTTTCCTTTCATGGGCTGGACACGTTGTCCAGGATACTAACCTTCAATCCTACAATGAAGCACAAGTGATTAGATATATAGGTAATTTAAACAGTGCTAATTATTATGGTAGGTTACTTTGGTATAGACACAATGTTTGGATGATGTTAATCATGACAAAATCTGAGTAGAGACAGAAAAAAAAAACGAAAGTGAAAAAAAAAAAAACATGTTTGCCAGAATGCATGAGCTACTGGTGGTCCGTGGGACAGGGAGGGGCACTGGTATTAGATTGATTTGTAATGTAATTTGTTTTATGATGAAAGTACCAGAACTCATAAATAAAATTTGGCTTAAAAAAAGAAAAGAAAATTTATTTCTGCTGTGCCTGTAATACCAGCATTTGAAAGGCAGAAGTAGGAGGATTATGAGTTTGAAGCCAGTCTGGATAGACAAGTAAGACTTTGTCTTGGGTATTGGTCTTTTATTTTTGTAGCCCAGGCTGGCCTGGAACTCAAGTCCTCCTGCCCTTTGCCGCTGGAGCATATCCTGACCAGGTGTGTTGCCACCACTAACCTACACTCGGGAGGCAGAGGCAGGCAGATTCTTGTTGAGTTCCAAAGCCAGCCTGGTGCCTGACAGAGTGCAATCCAGGACAGCTGTGTCTACAGGGAGACCCTGTTTCAAGTTTTTAAAAAAAAAAAAAATATCTATATATATATATATATATGTTATATTTGTTATATCATATATATATATTATATTATCATATATAATACAAAAAAGAAAAATTGCCTCTCTGTCCAAACATTGTTCAGATGAACCCATTTTTCATTACTTTGAACATTGTTTAAATTTTAAAAGAAGTTTTTAACAGAAAGATTTGAAATTGTTCAAAGTGTATTTGAATCACAATTTATATTAATGCACATAATTAACTGTATGTAGTTCTACTAGATTTAATCATTAGGCTGCTCATTTTAATATTGGACAATTTAGAAAAAATTGTAGTGTGTAGTGTATGTAGATATGTGTGTATGTAACACATTAGGAAAGTGTAAATACAAGTGTAAATATGCAGAATACTTTTTCTTGTTGGCTAGTTTATTGTAACAATATTTTAGTCATTTTTAATGGAATCTTTTTGAAAAGACAGATTTACTTATTTTCTATTACATGTATGTATTAATTTTATGTGGTAATTAGAGGCCATCTTGTGGAAGTGTCCACCATGTGGTCCGGGGATCAACCTTAGGTTGTCAGGCTTGGCAGAAGAGCACCTTTACCCACTGACCCATCTTGGCTGACCCCCACACTTACTTATGTTTTTATTTTTTGTCTTTTTGAGACAGGGTGCTTTTAGCCCAGCTAGCCTGGAACTGCGCTATGTAGACTAGGCTGGTCTCAATCTCAAGAGTCTGTCTGCCTCTGCCTCCTGAGTGCTGAGACTGGCACCCAAACTTAATATTATAAGAGCTGTTTGTTTTTTTTTAAAAAGAAAAAAAAAAAAACTCTGGCCAGGTGTGGTGGTGCATGCTTTTAATCCTAGCCTTCGGGAGGCAGAGGCAGGCAGATCTCTGTGAGTTCAAGGTCAGACTGGTCTACAGAGCAAGCTCCAGGCCAGCTGGGACTAAGGGAGACCCTTTCAAAAAAAAAAAAAAAAAAATACAAAAAAAACACAAAACAAAAACCGCTCTCTGAAGTAGGGAATAAGATGTCTTTGACTATCTTATAGATGATAGTTAGGGTGATTTGTCCAAGGTCTCTTCAAGGTAAGTTTTGGAATTGTGACTAGAACATACTTTATGACTTAGTATCTTGCTGCTGTTGTATGTATTATTTTAGCAAAGAGTCTTTCACAGCATTTCAACATAGTGCAGTGATACCGTTTTGTTCCGTAGGTTAACTCTTTAGTGTGACTGCAAATTAATGGGTCTGGAAGACTGTGGGGAAAACTTGGGCTGTAAGTGAGTGATGATCTGTATTCACTGATAAACTTATGGTGCTAAGGAACTTTGATCTTCTAGACATGACAAAACAATAGTACTGAATGAATATAAATGAGAGAAGCTAATAAGATAAGTTCAGGGCTAAAACATTGAATTTTTGCATGTGGTCCTAACATACACAGTTGCATCTAGTAAGTGATTCTCTGCATTCTTTCTTACAGATGTTGAAAATTTCCTCTAAGGAGAAATACCCTTTATTTACTTTTGTAAATGGCCATTCCAGAGACTTTGATTTTACACCGACTACAGCCAATAAAGAAGACCTTTTTTCTGAAGATAAAGAAAAGCTTAAGATTTAGCACAGAAGAGTTTGTCTTACTTTGAGGATTAACATGCTTGTGCTGAGAAGAGCTGTTTAAAGTATAAAAATGAGTATCAAGTACACTTGAGAATTATTATTACAGACATTCTAACTTAATACACTCTTTTAAAAAAGAACATTTGAAAACAAACTTAAAAGATATTTTTCTGAAAGACAGTATTTGGTGACTCTTGCTTTCTAATAATAAATAACAAATGATTCTGGCTGTATTCCTGTTTCCAAAAGATCTGCTAACGAAACACTACCTTAATTAACTGTAGGCCTTTCAGTCCTCAGGATCTTCTACCTGACCCTTTTGGTCCCTTCGAAGTTTTGTGATAGGCTCCTTCAAAGACTGAGATCACCAAGTTTTTTGTGGTTTTTTTGTTTTTTGTTTTTAGACAGGGTCTCCGTTTAGCCCCACTGGCCTGGAACACTCTGTGTAGACCAGGCTAGTCTCAATTTCACAGAGATCTGCTTGCCTGTGCCTCCTAAGTGCTGGGTCTAAAGGTTGTGCTACCATG
The DNA here is from genome assembly GCA_009823505.1 of Rhizomys pruinosus. Classification (NCBI taxonomy): domain Eukaryota; kingdom Metazoa; phylum Chordata; class Mammalia; order Rodentia; family Spalacidae; genus Rhizomys; species Rhizomys pruinosus. The sequence continues at coordinate 1,773,484 of VZQC01009277.1, read as the reverse complement.
CCTGGCTTACCAAATTGGTTTTAAAAGGCTCAGTTTATATTAGTAACAGGAGACCAGAGACCGAATCCTCAGAACTGTCTAGCCTCCTGCTATTAATGTGACCAGAGGATGCTTTTGGTTTATGTATTTGGGTAAATAGATGAACATGTAATTATGTAAGCAGAATTTAAGTAAGGTAACTCTTAATAATATGATTTTACGATGGCTATTTGGTATGCTTGGTGTCAAGCCTTCTATGAGGAATAAATATAAAGCTTTTTTTTTTTTTAAGTACCAGCATTGAACCTGAGGCCTTGAACTTGCTAGGTAAGTGCTGTTACATTGAGCTATACCCAGATTTAAAGGTTGTCAATAGCATTTGTATCTATCTTTATCAGGTGAAGGAAATGCAGAATAGTAGTAGCATTTGTTTCCTATGCCAAAAGGGAAATCTTAAGAGAATTCAATTTATTATCAGTTTTAAAATCTAAAGATGAATACCAAGGACACAGATACTTTCTGATTTTGCTATTTGTATAAAGCAGTATAGTGGTATTTAGGAGCTGAAAATTATTTACAGGTTTAATATGCCTTTAGTATGTTATGCATTACTTAAAGGCAAATTTTTGTGATATAAAAACAAAAGAGTTATTACTGAGCCAGAATAATAAAACAAAATTAATAAAAATGTAAGAACATAAAATGCTTTTGTTTTGGTTTATATTGGGTTTTTTCCTCTCATTGATCCTATCTCAATGATCTATTTATTTTATGGAAAATATATTGTTTTCTCTGGCTTTGCTATTTTCAGGCTTCTGTTTACGTGGAGGTGCTTTACATTTTGTTCGGTATCTCTTGCTTCTCTCTCAGAGACTCCTATTTGTTTGGTCTCATGTAACCCACGGGGTGGCAGGCTCGCTTCGGTGAAAGAAATCAGCTCCATTGGCCATTACCTGTGGGCGAGGCTTTTGAGTCTTCTGAATTTTCCTGGGCCTTCGTCCTGGGCTTAAGTCCAGTACTAATTCTCACTAGATGTTAAGTGTGTAAAAGGAGAGTCATGGCCCTGATTTTATGTGCAGCAGTCTTCTCTTCTCTGTGTGGTGTGCTGTTCCTGGACAGCAAACACAGCGAATGGAGAGTATTCACACCTTCAGATGGATTGGTATGATTTTAATGTTCCTGGGTAAGAACTGTTTTAGAGTGTACAGTTACATTATTTTCCCAGCTTATTTAGGGATAATTTTTTAAGGATAATTTTGTAATGAGACAAAATCGTACCTGGGCTAAGGAAAAGTGAGAGGAGGGAGCTAGCGGCTTGTTTACATTTAATTGTATTAAAATAGTGTACTTAGAATATTGTATGGGTAAACACAAACACATCTCACACACAATGCAGTCATTCACGTGACTGGGAATAAATGTTTAGAATCAGAAGCTATTAGCATAATAATTTGCATCCAGAAAGTATTCAGTAATGTATAGATTGGATGAGTGCATGAATGAACATTAAGAGCGATGGGGTTGTCTTGATTATTGACTAATTCAGCTTTATTTGAGGAACACCAAAAGTTTAGTTAATCTTCATTGGGAAGGCAGCACCCGAATTATACCATTAGGTTTAGAATAGAAGTACTAGGTATCCTGGTCTCAGACTTCACACTTAACAGTCTAAGAGGCTGGAAACTCAGTCAGTGAAGGTTGTGGATGATCTCTTGCAAGGACAAGATTCAAAGATGGACATTCTGTTAGAATCGTAACAGGAAAGGAGCCTCCCATTTGGACACCAATATTAAGGATACTGGATTTACCATTAACATTTCAGAAATGAATTTTTTTTTTTAAATTTTATTTATTTTGATGTAACGTACTGTTGCATGGGTTGCATTGTCGTGCAATCCGGAGTCAAAGTGATTCCGGAACTGAGTCTGATAACAGAGGTCTTAGCCCATGTTCGGATCGAACCGTCTTGCAGAGCATGTCTCTAACCTAGCATTCTCGCCAATGTTTTAAGTCGATAGGACTTTTAACAGCAAGGCTTCTTTTGCCTCTTCTTTAAAGATTAGACACTTTGATCCTTTGTCAGCATGTTAGCCACCAGCAGGCATTTTGAAGTCATCATTTACTGAGCGAATGAATGAAAAGGTCCTTTATAGTATGAATATATCCAAAAATATTTCCCTGAGGTATTCATTTTTCTGATTTTACATTAAACCAACCCCATTAAATCTGTATTAGTGAGAAGATAATCTTAGAAGATTAAAAATTTAGATCACTCTGTGTTCTGTTAACCTTAGGATTTAACATTGTTCAATGGCAAACACAAGTTTCTGTGCTAATTCTAACTTTAGAGAGATCAAAGTTCAAAAGCAAAATGAAAAAAATGACTTACCTGTTTAATTGATCCACTTTTAGGTCAGAATCTACTTTTTTTTTTTTTTTTCTTGGGTCTTTTCGAGACAGGGTCTCCTGTAGCCACAGCTGTCCTGGAACTCACTCTTGTAGACCCAGGCTGGCCTTGAACTCACAAAGATCCGCCTGCCTCTGCCTCCCAAGTGCTAGGATTAAAGGCGTGCGCCACCACGCCCGGCTAAATCTATTTTTTGGATATAGGCTTTTTCTTTTCTTTTTCTTTTTTTTCTTTTTTTTTTTTTTTTTTGGTCTTTTCGAGACGGGTCTCCCTGTAGCCCCAGCGTCCTGGAATTCGCTCTGTAGACCAGGCTGGCCTTGAACTCACAAAGATCCGCCTGCCTCTGCCTCTGCCTCCCAAGTGCTAGGATTAAAGGCATGCGCCACCACACCTGGCTATATTCTATTATCTATGCCAGAAAGCATTTTATTTTGGTTAAAAAGTATACAAACTCAGATTTATTTTTCTTTCTACTATAGAGAAGTTTCACTTTCATGGTTTACCAGGGACTGCCTTTAGTAGCTTCTGTTTGACATCAAAGATCTAAGCTTTTATTTTGAGACAGGTCTCACTATGTGCCTTGGCTGGCCGGAACCCACTATGTAGACAGGAGGCCTCAACTCACAGAGATCCGTTTGCCCTTGCCTTCTGAATGCTGGAATTAAAGGGATGTACCACTATGCCCTTAAAAAGAAAAAAAGGATTCTCTAAAAACAGGAAACAAGAGGAAGAGTGGATGATGAAGAAAGGACTTAGGAAAATCAGATCACTAAATGTATCATATTGCAATAGACATGAAACGAGGAAGAAACAGAATTTCAAACAATGGTGAGAGAGAAGGTAAATATGAAGAATACAGGATGAAAGGGGGAGGGGGAGGACACAGTGGGTTAGAGCACTTGTGCAAGCCTGAAGACCTGTCCTTTGGATTCCTAGTCACCATGTTAAAAGCCAGGGGTGGCCTGTGGCTCCTGTAACCCCAGCACTGTTGGGAGTGAGAGAGACCACTGGGGTCTGCTGGCTAGGCAGTTCAGGTAAAACAGCAAATCTGGGTTTAGTGAGAGACCCTGTCTTGAGAGACTAAGGCAGAGAGGGATAATGCAGGACACTGTGGTCCTTTGGCCTCTGCACATGTGTAGATGGGCATGCCTTCTTCCTGGGACATACACCACACACATACACAAACAGGAAAAATGCATAAAAACAGTTTCTTAGATAAGATATTATTTCACATAAAAATAACAGGTATCTTCTAAAAAATTTTAGGACAATATGTGACATTTGCCGTACCCTTGTGTTATCAACAAGCCATAGCTTATTATGGCTGAGCAGTTGAACATTTTTACTGAGTATCCCAGGAAGCTGAGTTGAATGGTTAAAAATGACAGATGAGAAAAAAAAGATGGGAACATGCTATTGATTCCAAAATGTAAATTTGATATTTTATAATTTGAATGTTACAAATTAAAATTTTTTTACAAATTTAATTTTCTAAGCATTACATGTTTTTCATAATTAAAGATTTTTGACCTTGTCCATATACTCTACAAAATATTCTTACAGTCGGTATGGAAGACACATTTTGAGTTAGCTATTCCCTCTCATTCATTTTTACGGTCTTCCTTGATGTGACTGGTGGCAATCAATGGCCCAAAACACAGTTATAAAATCTCACTTATTTCCTTAAAGTGCTAAGAAAAATATGCTAAATATGGGGAATACTTATTTGCTATTAGGTAGAAAAATTAACTTTTTTCTTTTTACTCTGCTCTCCTTCTAACCAGTTCTTTTAGGAATTTAAAGACTTGGTTTTCCAAAATTTCACCTTGGAGTGAGTAATAATAAAAAGTATTCTATAGAGAATTATCTTTCATTTAAATTACTTACAATTTAATAAATAACCAGCATATTTTATATTAAATTAAGTTGATAAAAATGAAAAGCATGGTTTTAATTTTTTTTTGAGACAGGGTCTCCCTGTAGCTCCAGTGTGGAACTCACTATGTAGACCAGGTTGGCCTTGAACTCACAGAGATCCATCAGCCTCTGCCTCCTGAGTGCTGGAATTAAAGGTGTGCACCACCAAGCCTGCTAAAAATCTTTTTTTTTTTTTTTTGTCCTTTTTTCGAGACAGGGTCTCCCTGTAGCCCCAGCTGTCCTGGAACTCACTCTGTAGACCAGGTTGGCCTTGAACTCACAAAGATCCGCCTGCCTCTGCCTCCCAAGTGCTAGGATTAAAGGTGTGGGCCACCATGCCTGGCTTAAAAATCATTTTCTGGGGGCTGGAGAGAGCCTAGCGGTTAAGAGCACTGACTGCTCTTGCAGAGGACCCGGGTTCGATCCCCAGCACCCACATGGCAGCTAAGAACCGTCTGTAACTCCAATTCCAGGAGAACTCCTGTTCCAGGGGAATCCAAGACCCTCTTCTGACCTCCGCGGCATTGCACGACACGGGTGCACAAACCTACATGCAGACAGTACATTCATACACATAAATAAAATTTAAAAAATCATTTTCTAAACAGGAAAAGTAAAAATAGTAGGAAATCTAACTGAAATCTGAGAACAAAAGGATGAGAATTATTGACACCATACTGACAAAATGATAGTTTAAAGGCTTGCAGGTGGGAATGATGGTAGGTTGGATGTAGGTGCTAGAAGTAATTGAAGGCTGGGAGCAGCCATGGCCGTGGGCAGCCATGTCGAGTGGCCACAGAGGTGCCAGGCTTAGAGAATACCACTGTCCCACTGTGCAGCATGGCATCTCCTGCCAGCCATTTGCATACCACTTGCTTTTTACTTGGTATTGTCATCAGCTTGCTTGTACTGGAGCGCAGCTAGTGCATGTAGGGGTTTAGATGTGGGGTTGAGAGGACAACACGAGACCTGAGACAGCAATGCCCTCAGGTTCGGATTGTCAAGAGCCGAATTGGAACAGAGGGCTTTAAAGGGAGATAGCTGTGCATCATGGTGGATGTGGGTGATGGGAAAACACAAGGTGCTTTTAATTTTAATAAAAGTCCAACTTCTCTGTTTTCTGTCTTCCCCTTTGGTTGTTTGTGCCATATTTAAGAACATGTTGCTTGATTCAAGTTAAAAAAATGCATTCCTTTCTATGATTTTGTAGAGTTTAATCCTTACATTTAGATCTTTATTCATTTTGAGTTGCTTTTTGTATATGGTGTAAAGTATGTGTCTGTGTTCATCCTTGTGGACAGGTGTTCGAGCACCATTTGTTGAATGGTATATGAATTGTTACTGAAAATAAGTTGGCCATAAATATAAGTTATTTATTTATTTATTTATTGGTATTTTTGAGACAGGGTCTCCCTGTAGCCCCAGCTGTCATGCAACTCACTCTGTAGATCAGGCTGGCCTTGAACTCACAGAGATCTGACTGCCTCTACCTCCCAAGTGCTAGGATTAAAGGCATATGCCACCATGCCCATCTAGGATTTATTTATGGAGTGTGTGTGTGTGTGTGTGTGTGTGTGTGTGTGTGTATGCACATAATGGGGATAGAACCCAGGGCTGTGTCTGTGCTAAGCATACACTGTATCATTGAGCTATGTCACTAGCTCCTGGGCTCTGAATTCTATCCTATTTATCTATTCTCATGCCAGTACCACTTTGTAACTTTACCATAAATTTTGAAATTGGGAAGTCAATCCCCTAACCTCATTCTTTGTTAAGATTGCTTTGGTTGGTGTGTTTCTTTTTATTTTTTCTTCTTCTCTCCTTCTTTCCTCCTTTCCTTTCTCCCTTCCTCCCTTCCCATCCATCCATCCATCCATCCATCCATCCATCCATCCATCCATCCATCCAAGACAAGGTCTCACTGTGTAGTCTATTTTGGCCTGGAACTTGCTAATGTAATACAGGTTGGTCCTGCACTGTATGGAATCCTCCTGCCTCTGTCTCCTGAGTGATTGGGTTACAGGTATGTCCTGTGATGCCCAGATGCTTTGACAATTCTTGATCTCTATGTTTTTATGGAAGTTTTGTCAAATTTTTCCTCATTGTTTTCAATATTTATTTTAAAACATAATATATTACTGAACTTTTTATAGTATAAAATTGGTCCAAAATATCAATGGGAGGTGTTTAAAAAGTAAAGTATATTGCAGAGATGCATATCAAATTCTGGTAGATCACACTATACCATGGCATCAGCCAGAACAAATGTGAAACATCCCTTATGAATAAGGGATGATTTACATACTTAGTAGTTTGGAAAATATGAATCCTTATGTTTAGGGAAAAACAGGCATCTAATTTCTCTGTCATTCCCCAGTGTTTCACTGCAGAGGTTGTATGGGTAAGCTGAGAATCAGACTGGCCTGGTTCAGACTGTCACTTTATCACCTAGTGCCAACATGGCCTCGAGCAAGTTGCTTAACATCTCAATCTGGAATAATAGTAATTGCAGTGGGTTAGTACAGAAACAGCAAAGGAGTATAGTGAGGCTTAGGTGAGGAAAAGGCCTGGTACATGCTAATCAATAACTGTTAAAAGTGTTGTCAACCTTTATGTCTTTTGTAAGATTTGAAAAGACTTTATTTTTTAATTTTATTTTTTATGTGTATGAGTGTACTGTCTGCCTGTAGGTTGATGCACCTGTGTCATGCAATGCTGTGGAGGTCAGAAGAGGGCGTCGGATTCCCCTGGTACTGGAGTTAAAGACAGGTCTTAGCCACCATGTGGATGCTGGGAATCGAACCCTGGTCCTCTGCAAGAGTAGTCGGTGCTCTTAACCGCTGAGCCGTCTCTCCAGCCACTGAAAGGACTTTAAAAGATGTGTTTTGAACTGGTATTAGAATACAAGAATTAGAAACTTTCTTAAGGATAAGGAATATACACAAAAAACTGCAATACAGGATAGTGTAAGAAAAGATATTATGGGGCTGGAGAGATAGCCTAGCGGTTAAGAGCGCCGACCGCTCTTACAGAGGACCCGGGTTCGATCCCCAGCACCCACATGGCGGCCGAGAACCGTCTGAAACTCCAATTCCAGGTGAACTCCAGTTCCAGGGGAATCCAAGACCCTCTTCTGACCTTTGCGGCATTGCACGACACGGGTGCACAAACCTGCATGCAGACAGTACATTCATACACATATGAAATGAATAAAATTTAAAAAAAAAAAGAAAAGATATTATAAGTTCTGGGGCTGGAGAGATGATGGCTCAGCAGTTAAGAGCACTGACTGCTCTTGCAGAAGACCTAGGTTTGATTCCCAGCACCCAGATGGTGGCTAAGAATAGTCTTTGACTCAAGTTTCAGGGGAATCTGACGCCCTTTTCTCACCTCCACAGCGTTGCACGACAAGGGTGCACCAACCTACATGCAGACAGTACACTCATACATAGAGAAAATAACAAATCAATAAAATTAAAAAAATTTTAAAAGATATTACAAGTTCTACAAAGTAAAATAATACCTTCTTTCTTTTTTTTTTTAATTTTTATAATGGCGTGAGCCACCACACCTGGCACTAAAGACGGTTCTTAGCCACCATGTGGGTGCTGGGAATTGAACTAGGGTCCTCTGCAAGAGCAGTCAGTGTTCTTAACCGCTGAGCCATCTCTCCAGCCCAAATACAGGATAGTGTAAGAAAAGATATTACAAGTTCTTTAAAGTAAAATAATACCTTCTTTCAAAAGAAAACTCATAAATGTTACAGGGATTAGAAAAGTCTTCATTGATTAGGTGGCATTTGAGGTGAATCTTAAAAGTAATGTACATGCACAGATGTGCTAAATATTTGGATTAATAGCAAACAGCGCTAAGACCAGAGTCAGGGTCCACAGACATGTTTTCTAAATAAAAGTGGGGTTGGGATGGGACCCATCCCATAGGGTGCTTTTGAGGTGCACGTGGCTTTAACAGTGGCTGGAACACTGCTGGCATTTCGTAAATGTGATGCTCAGCATGCAGCAGTGACATGCACTGGAGAGTGCTGAGAAGACGCAGTGTGTTGAGTCACAATGAGGGAGAATGAGCCTAACTGTGAGAGTTAGGCTGAATATGTACTAGGTGGACATGTAGTAGGGACAGAGAGGAAGGACGCTATGAAGGAAGAAACAAGCTATAGAAATCAGAACTCAGGTTTGGCTTTAACATTTTAGAATATGAAGATTTAAAACTGGGAATTTCTTGAGGCTAAAGAGATGGTTCCATGATGAAGAGTGGTTGCCGCTCTTTCAGAGGACCAGAGTTTGGGTTCCAGGGCTCACAACCACTTACCTGTAACTCCATTTCTAAGAGGTCTGCCTCTGTTGGCACCTGCATACATGTCCACACATACATGCAGATGTACATACATAAACCCACATACATATAAATTTAAAAACTTAATCTTAGCTGGGCATGGTGGTACATGCCTTTAATCCCAGCAGAGGCAGGCAGATCTCTGTGAGTTCAAGGCCAGCTTGTCTATATAGTGAGTTCCAGGCCAGCTGTGGCTACAGGGAGAACCCATCTCAAAAAGACTTAAAAAATTAATCTTAAAATTAGAAGCCCTTTTCTTTGAGTGTCTTTACCTAGATATAAATTACAGAATCTCGGGATGGAGAGATGGTTCAGTGGTTAAGAATACTGGCTGTTCTTGCAGAAGACCCAGGTTCCATTCCCAGCACTCACATGATGGCTAACAACCATCTGTAATTCAGGTTCCAGGGGATCTGACACCCTCTTCTGACCTCTGCAGGCAATGCACAACACACATGCAATAAAAATATATAGTAGCCAGGCGTGGTGGTGCACACCTTTAATCCTAGTACTTGGGAGGCAGAGGCAGGCAAATCTCTGTGAGTTCAAGACCAGCCTGGTCTACATGGTAAGTTCCAGGACAGCTGGGGCTACAGGGAGACCCTGCCTCAAAAAGACCAAAAAAATTGTATTCAATAAATTGTTTTAGTAATTAGTATTGTATTCAATAAATTGTTTTAGTAATTCAATAAAATTACTAAATTGTTTTAGTAATTCAATAAAATGTTTCAGTAATATTTCCTTTAATCATGCATATATTTTCATGTAAGCTTAAAAATATGTTCATCCTAGTGTTTCCTGAGAATTGCAACCTAGCAGATGCCATAAGACAATGATTTCAAAATAGCAATTACACATATGTTCAAGGAACTCAAAGAAGTTCCTAATTAAAAAGTGAATGAAGACCATGAAAACCAAACAGTTGAATGAAATAACTAAAACAATTTAAAACGTGAAACCTGAATTCAGTAAAGAGAATCTCTGAAGAAAAGCCAAACTGAAATAAAACTTGAAAAACTCAAGAACTCAAACATTTTAGAGGAAAGGAGCAAAAAGGAAGTAGAAGAAATGGAACAGAGAATATCAGCTCTTGAAGGAGAGACTAGGGAAATGGAACTCAATAAAGATGCCAAATTTAAAGTAACCCAGGAATGGAATATGCAGGACCTCAGGGACACTGTAAAAAGAGCAAACCTATAGATCACAGGTATAGAAGAAGGAGAAAAAACCCAGGTCAAAGGTACAGAAGCACTTTTAATAAAATAGAAGAAATCTTAAATCTAAGGAAAGTGATACCTATCAAGATTAATGCATCTCTCAGCTCTCATCAGAGAAGCTTCTTTATCCAGCAGATGGTGATTCACACAGAGACAACTGTCCAGCATGCAGAGAATAAGAGGCTGCAAATACTTATCCCTGAATAGAGCACTTATGTCAGTCTTCTCCCTCCTAAACCCGAAGGATGATTGCAGAAGAAGGGGCAGAAGGAGGTGGAGGAAACAAGAGTTTTCCAAGCAGCTGTTTGGTTACTCATATGAACTCACAACAATGCTGACAGTATCAGGGGGGAAAAAAATCCTGGTTTAGACATGGGGAAATGGGTAAGAAACTCCAACCCTACCTGAGGAGCTGTTGGGATGGGGAGAGTCAGTCGTGTTTAAAGATGTGACTCCTTTAGAAGACCACTACTTTAAAAAAAAAAAAAGATGTGACTCTTGATAGGTTGACCAGGCTCTAGTGGGACACAAATTTGACTCAATAGGCCCTATATAGAGTGCACAAAATTGGGCAGTAGGTTCTAGCAGATAGGGAGGGGATCTGAGTGCAATAAAAATATATAGTAGCCAGGCGTGGTGGTGCACACCTTTAATCCTAGTACTTGGGAGGCAGAGGCAGGCAAATCTCTGTGAGTTCCAGGTCAGCCTGGTCTACATAGTGAGTTCCAGGACAGCTGGGGCTACAGGGAGACCCTGCCTCAAAAAGACAAAAAAAATCATATTCAATAAATTGTTTTAGTAATTCAATAAAATGTTTCAGTAATATTTCCTTTAATCATGCATATATTTTCATGTAAGCTTAAAAATATGTTCTGATGTACCCCACAAGCTTTGCTACACTTGTGAAGGATTTAAAGTGGGGAAGCCAATGAGAAAGACTAGGAAAAGCAGAATTCCAGTTGAGGTCTGGAGTTGGGGCTTTGCAGTCCATGATATTGACTGGCATGAGCTCCATAGGAGAGGGAGCCAAGTAATGGTGGAGCCAGTGCCTGGAGGTAGGCATGCGAAGCTGTGCCCTCCAGGATTTGAACATGAGGAGGAGTCTCTGCTGAGGAAGTTCAGGAGAGAATTAGTCTCAGGAAAAAGTTGGAGTCAGTGAAAAGGGATAAAAGGCTTCGGAGATGGTGCCAGACGGCAGCGACTGCCATGTATGGGGCACTGACCACATTTTTATAAACACACATTCAGTTCCATCTTCACAAAGATCCTGGGAAGTGAATATTTATCATCTCCATTTTCCAGGTGAAGAAATTGAGCATCAAATACATTAATGTTGGTAATTTGCAGATCTGAGATATGAATCACTCCAGATTCATAGCTTGTTCTAGTTTTCCCTGAACCATATTGAGTAAGGTGTTTCAAAGGATGGAGCAGGAAAGGCTAGAGAAAATGCCACACAGGGTGACGATGGGGAAGACTCCGTCAGATGCACATGAAAGAGGAAGGCCATGGGTTGGGAAGTCTTGGGCCTAACTTGCAAAGAATTTTGGAAAATGGATCAAAGACTCAGGCCATCTGGGTAGTGGGATGGAGGTGAACCCAATGGAGATTTGCTTCTATTAAGCTGCACTGAGAATCCACTCCAGTTGTTGCATGAGAGTGAATTGTAAGGTAAATGAGAAGTCTATGTTAGCTGCTGTCTTTTCTTTCTTTTTCCATGGTTCGTCTTGCCCACCCTGAGGTGAGGAGCCCTTTCCTACCAGCCTTGTGAGGAGACGTTTGAGCCTTCTCTTCTATGCCTGGCTTTCAGACCCCAATTTTCCAGAGACTTTGACCGAGAAAGACCCTTTGTTACTGTACAAAGTGGGGGAAACTCCCAGCAGCACAAAGCAGACCGAGGACTTTGCAAAATATAGCAAGTTCGTGTCTGCTAATATGTTAAGTTATTTAGTCTTCTTAGTTCAAGTAGCAATTTGTTGTTTTCATGCTAATACAAATTCTTGTATTAATAGGAGCATGGCCCTGGATTTCTTCATCCGCCTGGGAAAAAATTACTTGTTTGATGGAAAACAAAGAACAGAAGGACCAATTCACTGTCTGTGTTTTAAAAAAAGATGGTATGAAGCAATAGTGGAATAATTTTAATTGTGACCATCTAACACTTGCAATCAGTAAGATCATTTGTGTTCTGTTTTTAGGAAATGAAGTATTAAAGAGTACATAGTCCATTAGAAATGCAAAACATGACCACATGTTCTCAGGATTTTGTCAGTGGTACATGAAAGAGCACTTGTGTTGGGATGCTCAGCTCTGAGGGTATTCTCTGTTTCAGTCTGTATTTACAGAGATGTATGAATATTTGATTAATGAGTCATGGTCCCTGGAGAAATGTAATAACTGTATTGCTGTACAAAGCCAGGCCCTTAACTGTTAACACAGCTGCCAATAGTGTCACTGACACTGCAACCCTTTCTGAATCTAATACTTTCTGTGGAGTAAATTCCTTGGTTAAAAAAGGATCTTTGAGAGGCATTCAGTTATCTGTTTTGAACTTTATTCAATTTGCAGGCTCTGGTTTGTAAAGATTTTTCCAGTGACTACAAATGGTGATAGGGAAACTTAAAAATGATGTTTGTATTTTAATGATTATTTTTTTCCTAAAAATTAGTTGGAAAAATCATTGATAAATAAAAATCTCTTAAAGATTATCTGTTAGGGATTCACTTACAATTTTGTCTTCATTTTATAAAAATATCTACAAGAAGGGGCTGGAGAGATGGCCTAGCGGTTAAGAGTGCCAACTGCTCTTGCAGAGGACCTGGGTTGGATCCCCAGCACCCACATGGTGGCTGAGAACTGTCTTTAACTCCAGTTCCAGGGGAATCCGATACCCTCTTCTGACCTCCGTGGCATTGTATGACATGGGTGCACAGACCTGCATGCAGACAGTACATTCATACACATAAAAAATAAATTTAAAAAATCTACAAGAAGTAGGAATATAAGATACAGTTCTGATTTAAGTATCTGATTTAAGCAGATGTGACATCTATTTGAATGCTGTGATCTGAATTCATCATTAAAACAATGTAATCGTTTTTTTTCCCCAATAACTGGTGCCTGATTTATCCATCTTTCTCTTTTTGTTTTGTTTTAAATAACTGGAGAAATCAATTCTAACTTTCAAAGTTAGGTAGGTATTTTAGAAATGTTACCTGGGCTTAACTGCTTGAGTAACAGGGAAAAAATGTCAAAAAAAGGATAAATTTGGTGTAGGAGCTTTGGCTGGAAGCTGTTAACCACAGGTTAGAATTATCCATGCTATGCAGAATTTCCTGCAACACTTCTCCTTAGGGCCACAATGCATTACAGCAGACGTGTAATGAAGCTGCTATAAAGTCTCTGGTAATTAAGGGGGATTTGACAGTAATTGCAACAGTGAATCAACTTAATTATTACCTGCTTCAAAGAGAGCTAACCTGATGTTATAATCTAACCTTTTCTACTTTTAAAATGGGAGATTAAACAAGTATATGTAGCATTTAAAAATTAAATGTGTTGAAATAGAACTCCATTAAGATACCTTTAATATACATTTTTATGCCTGTGTACATATCAACTTCTCAAGAACCGGAATTCAGCTCTATTATCTATTAAAATTATTTGATATGCCCTGGAACTAGAACCAAACCCTCATCTTTTATTCAACTCAGCTTCTTCCCAAGCCACAGATTGACTTTAATAGTTGTGGTTAACCTGACCTCCAGAAAATAAAGAAGGATACTTTCTTAATATTTTTAGCTTATAAAGAAAAGAAATACTGAGACTATTATAACTGTTTACAATTTGGTAGACTCTCTTTTTGAATCTTAAAAATTCATCATAGCTACAAACATACTAGAGCTGAAGACTCAGAATTATTTGGAAGATCTTAGAAAATTCGGTATATTCAGATCTTGGTGCAAGAACAAGATGCTCAAGTTTCAGCCTGAATTAGGCCTATGGTAAATGCCTGTTATCAGTGGCCTTTTTCCATCTCCTGTCTTCCTGCTCACAGGAGTGGGAGTAGAAAAAGTTGACAAGGCCAGTACAGTTCTGATATGAATTCATGTCATACACCATGTGTTGTTAGGTACCTAGAGCATGTAATTTGTAGCATTTTTGTATATGGTTAAGTGAGCCTTCTCCCTGACAAACTTTACCAACACTCTTTTTTTTTTTTTTGCCTTGTGTCTTCATTGGTTTTAATTTTGCTAATATCCATATTAATTATAATCATACAAATTATAATTACAGAAAGACTGGCCCAAAGCAGACTTGTTTTGGAGCATGAGTTTTTTGTTTAGTTTTGTGTTTGCTGTGTGTAGAGATCAAATGAACCAGCTCATTAAGCTGGAGAGGACTGACTAGGTGTAGATTTAGTACTGGAACAGTTTCAACCTTAATCGATGTTCACCACCACACTGTAAGTATGGTCATAAGGAGGTGAACCACAATCAAGTCTTCATCTAGGTCCGAGGTGCATTAGCTGCTCAGCATCATGGGGTGGGCTTTGATCATTGATCTTCTTGGTGATCTTTTTGTAAACTCAAGTTGAATTCCCTAAAGAAAACTTGAGATTATCTATTATATGCCTTGTTTTCTAGTATTGCTTTCTGCCACTAACCATGCACTTTTTTTTTCTTTTTCTTTTTGAGACAGTCTCCCTGTAGCCCCAGCTGTCCTGGAACTCACTCTGTAGATTAGGCTGGCCTTGAACTCACAAAGACCCACCTGCCTCTGCCTCCCAAGTGCTAGGATTAAAGGCATGCACCACCATGCCCGGCTATAACCACGTGTTCTTTTAATATGGGAGCCAAATAGGCATGGTAAAGAATAGAATAATGGGGGGGGCTGGAGAGGTGGCTCAGCAGTTAAGAGTGCTGACTGCTCTTGCAGAGGATCTGGGTTCGATTCCAAGCGCCCACATGGAGGTGGCTAAGAACCATCTTTAAGCCGGGCATGGTGGCGTATGCCTTTAGTCCTAGCACTCAGAGGCAGAGGCAGGAGAATCTGTGTGTGTTCAAGGCCAGCCTGGTCTACAGAGTGGATTCTAGGCCAGCTGGGGCTACAGGGAGACCCTGTCTCAAAAAGACAGGAAAAAAAAAAAAAAGAAAAAAAAGAGACTGTTATGTCTAGGTACTTGAGAAAGGAAAATGAATTGGACAGACAAGGTTCCTGCTGGAATGGAGTTCACATTAGAAGTGTTTAATTGTGCAGTTAATTGTATAATTGTAAAATTTGTTCAGTGCTTACTATTCTAGTCTCTTTTGAGTGCTCACTATTCTAGGCACTTTGCACGTGTTGTGTCATTGTTATTCTTTAAACAGAAGACTGTGCTTTCCAGAGAAGAACCTGGAGACTTGAAGGAGCTTGCCTGAGGATACTTCACTGGTAAGTAATATGTGCAAAATTCAATCCCACATTTGTTTGATTCCACAAATGGCTGAAACTACTATGTTTTTGAGTTATCTGGAATTAATTAGCCATAGTCTTATTTTCCTAGGTACCACAGGTAAAGAGGTACAGGTGAATATTTGCAACTTTTCACTGATAATACCTCTGGAAGTGAAAGTGATTTCCAGTGTCAATGTTTTCAATATCAGACACAACACAGGTACTAGTGAGTCAGGAGACCATCACCCTCAGAGTTAAAGCCTGTTTTCCGGTCCTCCAGGTCTTTCTACAAGCAAAATATGTTCTAACGTCTCACAAACTTTTACAAGAATGGGTATCCTTTTAGAGACCACATGATAATGACAAATTGTGATATTTCTTTGTTTCTATAGCACAGCAGAAAGCTGGGCGTGGTGGATCATGCCTTTAATCCTAGCTCTTGGGAGGCAGAGGCAGGCGGATCTTTGTGAGTTCAAGGCCAGCCTGGTCTACAGAGTGAGGTCCAGGACAGCTGGGGCTACAGGGAGACCCTGTCTCAAAAAAAAAAAAAAAAAAAAAAAAAAAGAAATTCTATAGCACAGCAGAGTAAAAAAAATACTAAGATTATGCTTTCTGAGAGAAAGCCAATTATGTAATCATCTCAGTTTTTGAGAGACACAGAACACTAGATTAAGGTTTCCGCCCTTGTACAATAGAGAAAGAATTTGGGGTTGATACTAAGATTAAGAGATCACCTGAAAAAATGGTGTGTCTTTAAAAGGCTTTAAGGAAAGGCCTTAAGGACTTTTGAAAATGATCCAATTCAGTATCTCCTTTTATGACTAGAAAACAAATGTACCCCCACAGATGATATGACTTGTGTAAGGTACACAGTACATATAACAAAACTGTTACTAGAGTCTAGTTTATTCTTTTAGCCGAGAGTTAAAGAGCTAGTTTCTCTTTGGCAATTTTAGTATAAATAGCAAAGTAGCCAACCATCTGCTGGTATCAAAGAAAAAGTCTACTTTTATTTAAGTAAATTGGGCTATTGATTTTTCAAGACTACATTCCTTAAGGGGGGATGGTAGTCCTGTTTCAGAAACTGCCTTTGCTTTAGTATCCAATCTAACCATTAATGTAGAGTTGGGATGTTGAGTGATGCTATATAGGGAGAAAATTGTGGGGTTGGAGAGATGGCTCAGCAGTTAAAAGCACCGACTGCTCTTGCAGAAGAGCCGGGTTCGATTCCCAGCACCCACATGGAAGCTAAGAACTGTCTTTAAGCTGGGTGTGGTGGTGCATGCCTTTAATCCCAGCACTTGGGAGGCAAAGGCAGGTGGATCTCTGTGAGTTCAAGCCCAGCCTGGTCTACAGGGCTAGTTTCAGGCCATCTGGGGCTACAGGGAGACCCTGTTTCAAAAACAGAAGAAAAAAAAATTGTGAGCAGAGAAAATCAGTCCAAGCATTTGAAAAATATATCCCCCTCCATTAACATCTTGGCTTTTTGTTTGTTAGTCAGTCACTTCTACAAAAAGCATAGAAAAATGGGTGTTGTTAGTTGCCAAACTTTCAAAAGGAGTGTGGGGTCTAAAAGGAAAAACAGAGGTTTGTATTATAAAATCTTGATTTCAATTATTGATCGTTGTGAAACAGATCTCCAGAAGTGCCCCCTCAACCTAAGAAGGATTTGTTGCCCTTCATGCTTCTAGCGGGCAGTGGAGTGGGGGGTGAGGGGTGAGGTTCTGCAGCACATGGTGACACTGTGGTCACCCCTCCCAGCTGTCTTCCTGGGGAGCTTGGGTGCTTGAAATTCCACAGTGGTCAGTCCTCATTAAGGACCATTCCCCAAGTGACCTCTTATCAGTTGTTAGTATGACCCAAATGTTTCTACAGCATGGTAGTTGGCTCTGAAATAAATGCAAAAATAGTAAGACTGGCTTCTAGCTAGGCCTTTATAGGGTTTGGGCTCAGATAGGTATAATGTCTGTTGCTATAAAACAGTTTGGGCAAAACAATTGGTAAGGCCAGCCCAGATGCAGGCATAGAGAAAAAGTGCCATTTACTTATGGGAGAAATGGTACATAAATTGTGACCAGCTTTAATCCACTATAATCTCAATGTTTTAATTCTTTTAACTCTTTAGTGTCCATATGAACTACTCATCAGATGCCAGTAGTTCTTTCTTTCTTTTTTTTTTTTTATAGTCTTTTCGAGACAGGGTTTCCCTGTAGCCCCAGCTGTCCTGGAACTCACTCTGTAGACCAGGCTGGCCTTGAACTAACAAAGATCTGCCTGCCTCTGCCTCCTGAGTGCTAGGATTAAAGGCGTGCACCACCATGCCCAGCTTACATGCCAGATTTCTTTAGACTAAGCAATAAATTTTTCCTCAGTTTCCCTTAAAGCCCTACATATACACAACTGAAAAGAACATTTGTGTTGTACCTTCATGGAACACCCAATTTCAGAGATTGCAAAGGATGCCTAACTATCTGTGTTAGAGGCAGAGGTGGTGTCCAGTACAACAGTGAGCCTTGTGTCCTAGGAAATTTAAATCTCAGAATAAAAAGAAATATGAACACTTGAGTGTGCCAGAAAGAGAATTTTGGCTGCAAATTTAGATGAGTGGCTTGGTTTAGCAGGAAGACCCTATCCATTCTCTCCTTGGCAACTTAATTCTAATTTCTCCAGTAGAGTCAGAATTTTGAGAATTATCTCCAACCAGGTACTGTTCTGCCAAAGCAACAGAAAGTGCCAGGTCGGCTGAGCCATGATGGGCCAATTTGACACGGAGACATTGTAAAACAGGGATGAGGGACCAGCTTTGATCTCTTTTAAGTTTTTTTTTTTTTTTTTTTTTTTTTTTTATATATATACTTACAAAGGATTTGCTCACAGGCGTATGCAGACTTTGCTGCTGAAAATGCGGTCGTTTCACAGCCAGGGCAGCCTCTGCCGAGCCCTGTAGACAGTGGTGGGAATGACAGTATGGAGTGGGCTGCCCGTGAAGACAGCAGTGTGATTTTGAATCCCCTTTTCCCCGAAGGCACCAGCAGAATCACCGAGAGGCGGCCTCTTCCCCCTCAAATGAGATCCAGCAGTTTATCATGTCAGACGACGCCACGGAGGGTTAAGGCTACGGGGCTTCTGACTGTCAGGAGCAGGATTTCATCTTGGGGCCCCTCAGGCC
The DNA here is from genome assembly GCA_009823505.1 of Rhizomys pruinosus. NCBI lineage: Eukaryota > Metazoa > Chordata > Mammalia > Rodentia > Spalacidae > Rhizomys > Rhizomys pruinosus. Next base: position 1,755,006 of record VZQC01009277.1, on the reverse strand, counting down.
ACATAGGGGAAGCCTAGAAAGCTCATTCCGCGTTTTCCATTGTCTGGCATCTTCTGTCTACCCCAGTGTCCTCTTGACCAGCCTTGTAACCCAAATCCAAATCATGTTCCTGAGTGAGAAATAAGCTTCATAATAGTTCCCTTCTACCCAGTAAGAAAAGACTCCTGATAATTTAATAAACAGAAATATAAAAGGATTGGCTTTTATTTTAACTTAGAAATTTTAATGCATCTCTACAAAGTTAGGGAACTATCTTTTAATATTTAGAATAATTCTGTGATGAGAATTTGAAATTATTTCTGCTGAAAATAAATTTACACTACAGAGGCAGGTTATGAGAGAAAATACACACATGAAATTCTATGTGGAGCTACAGTATTAAGAGTCTGTTCTCAGCTCCTATTAGAGTTCATCACCACCAATTTCAGATTTTGCACAGTAATCGTTTCATTATAGAAATCTTTTGTGTCTCTTTTCTGAATTGCTATGTTGTCTATAAATATTTAGTGATAATTCATGGTTGGGTTGTATTTACCCCTGTAGTTATGTATCACAAATGAAACGACAGCGTCTGCTGAAATTAAAAGTGGCCACATTTTCACTAGAGCTTAATTAAATGCCAAAATTTATCTACATTAACAACAAAGTAGTGAAATTTATTGATCAATTCACATGATATAAGTTGACAAATGGCTTAAGCAATTTCCATAATTTTCTACACGTGTTAAAATTTGTAATGAAAAAGAACACTATATTAACATTAAATGAGAACTGAAAGGGAGGTTTTGTACTGGGGCCAGTGCCCTGGAGCAGTGTACTTTGTCTCCCCAGCCCTGTCCAGGCTTGCTGTTTGAGCTGTGTGCAGATGGGTCTCTGACAGTCCTACAGCTGTTCTCCTAATTGTCCATTAAGTGTTCTATTGATTCTCTGATTCAAAGTACATGTCTTTCAGCTCAAGCTATCGTGTGAAGTGGCAGACACATTCCTTGTAGAATGACAGAGCTGCTTGAAACCTAAAAATGTGGTCTGCCAGTTTCAATTGAGGATGCTGCTTTCAAAGGAGAAGGCTTGGTTAGAGGTGCTTTGTAATAGCTAGTTAGGTTGTATTTTCTAAACTTTTAGCATCAATCAATTAAAGCAGCAGCAGCAGCAGCAGCAGCAGCAGCAGGAAGAGTTTTAATTCCTAGTTAAGGATGTACAGATTGTCCCTGGCTGATACAGTGCACAGCAAGGGGATCAGCATCAACAAGGAGATCAGCCAGTTTCGCTGTCTGCAGACCGTCCCCTGCACCTGACACACACAGTCGTTTTCATTTTGCCTGCAAATTCACTTTTAGCATTTTTTTTTTAAAAATTGAGATCATGTGCAATTCCAGATTATGCCAATCAGAAGTCTATTTAAAACCATTGCTCTTTAATCCAGAAAATGAGAGATAAGATGCATATCTGTTGTGAGGCCCATAAATCTTCAGAGAAGCATGCAGCCCAGGATAAAAGTGTGAAGGTTCTTTAGTCTCCGACGGAAGGGGCTTATTAATCTAACATTGCCAGTCCATCGTGCTATGATTTGGTTGGCACTCCATCTAATTTTATACAACTGTACCTCAAGAAAAGAGATGATCTCTTTAGAGTTAGAACTTTATCAGTTGTATAGTTCAGCCATAGTCTGGGTTTAAGAATAAAACAAAAGCTCTGCCCCTAAAACCTCCAGAACTGTTTTTACTTTTACTTCTAAAGAGTATTGGCTTTCTTCCCTTTCCCTCCCTCCCTCCATACCTCTGTCCTTCTCTGCCTTCCTTCCTTTCTTCCTTCCTTCCTTCCTTCCATTCATTCTTTCATTCATTCATTCATTCATTCATTCATTCATTCATTCATTCATTTTCTTTTCCTCCCCCTTCTGTCTTTTTGAGACTCATAGACCCAGCAAGCCTGGAACTCTACCACCTCACCATGTGCACCAAGCTGGCCTTGATCTTACAAAGATCTGCTTGCCTCTTCCTCCTGAGTGCTGCTTTTTTTTTCTTAATGAGGGGACACATCCTAATATTTTTTTCATCTGGGCCTAGCTCTTAATTATTATATAATCCAATGTTTCAATGGAAAACAGTCTTACTATTTATTTACCTTCCATCTGTACACAAAATGAACATGTAATATTTGTTGCTGTCCATGTCTCATTAATTTAATTAGGAGCCATTCCCATGGCCTTAATCACAGTTGAGAGTCTCTGGTTTAATTTTAATTGTTGAATAAGTTTTCACATTCATCTAAATTTTCATGGGGGGAGGGAGAAGACTATGAAACACACGTGTACTTTATGTACTTAAATGTGTGAAAATGAGAAACAGAGATTATACTAAGGAAAATCACTTTAAGAGAAGGATGAATTAAAGACTGCCCATTTTTCAGCATTGTTAGTTCTTTTTTGAATATTTTATTTATTATTTTTATTTTATTTGTACGAGCATATTACCTGTATGTATGTAAGTGCACCCATGATTGTACAGTGCCCATGGAGGTCACAAGAGGGTGTCAGATTCCCTGGAACTGAAGTTATAGATGGTTGTTAGCTGCCATGTGGTGCTGGGATTCAAACCTGGGACTTCTGCAAGAGCGGCCAGTGCTCTTAACTGCTGAGCCATCTCTCCAGCCCTGTTAGTTCTTTATTTAATGTTGTCTTTTCATCTTCTTACCTAGCCTGTTCTGAATATACCCTTTTCTTCTCCACTTGTTCTTATTGGGTAGAGGAGTGTGGTCAGAGCACAGTGTTCCTTTGCCTCTCATCCAGCTGTGGCCCTCTCAGTCCTGAATCCTATGCCCAGCATCCTAAGCAGGAAGTCAGCTGCCCATGGTACACTGATGAGACAGGGACCCAGAGTATCTGTACTTTGCACACTTTTAAGGGGAGTATCTTCAGGATTTGGGAGCGGCAGGAGTTGTGCTGTCTATTTGCTTAACAAACATTTGTTTTAAAATATAAGAACATATGAACAAATGAAACATTGAGGCATATACTACAGAATCAAATCTCAATTTAGGGATTTATATATTTTCAGAATGTGGAAACACCAACCCAAATGTCCTCTTACTCAAGAATAATAAATCCTCCCTATCTGCTTTCTCTTGGAAAACCAGTGAAAAATCTGTTTCCAACATGGCAATATAGTATGTATTGATACCTGCGAAACATTATGTGAATCTACTTAGATGCCAGCACTTTCAATTACACTGTTAACCAGTTTTTTAAAAAGATTTTTAGAAGCTTTCAACTGTAGACTTTTGTCTTGTTGAATGAACTTCAGCTACACTAAATTTTAAGTAAATTTGTGATGACTGAGCAATATACATTGGCTGAGCTAGAATCCAATAACCCACAGGACAAATTAATTTTCAACAAAAAGGGCAGAAACCTCAAGTGCCATGAGTATATGGAGCTTCATTCTATCTCTCTGGAGCCATTTTTGCAAATCACTACAGCTATTCATAATCGAAATCAGTCTCCTTTAGCAGCAGAAAGATCTTTTTTCATGACAAAACAGAAGATGACATTCATTAGTGCCTAACTTGCATAAGCTACCTTAAATTTATTGGTGCTCTTCCACTTATCTGGGAAAGAATTCCTTTGTCTACTGCTACAGGAAAATTTCAGTTGTACTACTTAAAAATATAAATTGTCACTTTTATCAGAACTTTTGGCAGTTTACTTTATTTTAGAAGTAAAACTGGTGGTTAAGGTTTTAAGACTTCCAATGGGCGTTGCTTCAATCATATTTAATAGGTGTCTAGTATGGTAATAGGATTATGTTAAAGTTCTTTGCTGCAAAAATCCATATTTTCATCCTTGTACTGCTGAGGAGGTGTTGGGGAAACCAACCTTTTCATGGTAGGTGTGATACTACCTGGCAGCTGTGGGCAGGTGTTAAGCCACCTAGTCTATTTACTGTTGTATTCAAAGGTTATATCTGATCAAACAGAGGGGGAAATGCTTATAGGACAAAACTTTGAAATGTCCCATAAACTATCACTAGCCTTTCTACCAGTCAATGGGAAACAGTCTTAAGTCATGTTCACCGTCTTCTGATCAGAAGCTTTTATTGATCAACATTTCTTTCTAGCTTTAAAAGAGCCAGCCCTGTGTTCCTAAAAGGCTGTCTGGAAAATTAAATTGTTGCTGTACATTAGGACTATGCTTTTGTTTTTTCTCCTCCCCTCCCCTACTCATGCTGGCTGCCAAGGAACAGGGAGAATGGAATATACGTACATTTTGCAATGATACATCAGTTGCTTTGTATCTAGCAAGCAGATCCTTGGCATAGCAGGACAACGAAGAAAACAAAGCCAGCAAGAGTTATCTGTGGTGCATCTGTGCGGTGGAGGCTGTGGATGTGACCTTGTCTGACCCTGACTTGCCTATAGGTTGAGAAGAACCCAAGGTAGACATTAAATATATATTTGGGGTCTTAAAACATAATTTCTGAATATTTGGGGAAATGGTAGTAGAAGATTGTCAGATCTCAAAAGAATTTTCAATCAACACTTTTTTTCCCCCCTGTGAACCCATAGTGTCTCTAACGTCTGGATCCATGTTTGTATTTGTTGCTACTCATCATAGATGGTGATGTTGAGGTGTGCCTTGGCCATGACCTAGACTGAAAGGAGAACTGAATAGGACCACAAGTGTTGTGATTCACAAATTTCAAAGTTTTATAGCTTGACTATAACAAAGATATACATATATATACATATATATATATGTATATATATATACATATACACATATATATTGACCTTGGGATTTGTGGAAATTTGGGGTTTAAAAAGAGAGGAAAGAGCTAGGTAAACTTTCTAATATAGTTTTATATAAAAAAGAGTACTGAGCAATGTAATCTGTGTTGTACCTATGTTTGACAAATATTGCCAGCCGGGCATGGTGGTGCACACCTTTAATCCTAGCACTCAGGAGGCAGAGGCAGGTGGATCTTTGTGAGCTCAAGACCAGCCTGGTCTACAGAGCAAGTTCCAGGACAGATGGGGCTACGGGGAGATCCTGTCTCAAAAAGACCAAAACAAAACACCCCCCCCCCAAATATTGCCAAGTTTGGTCAAGATGCTCTAAGAGTGAATGGACATGTAGAATGAAAGTTAAGTGACCACCTGTATTTATTTAAAAAATTAAGCTCATCACCTTTTCCTTACCTGTACTAAGTCCTTGTGAACAGAACTGAATTTGGCTACTAGAGTTCATAAAGAGGGCGCATTCCAGGGTATGGCAACCTCAAGAAAGAATTTGTTGAGTGAGGTCTTAGACATTTAAATCATTGACATCTGTAGGTTTTTTTTACAACTAGGATCAGCTGCCCTGAGCCAGATAGATTATTACTAACTAGTTAATAGTCCCTCAACGTAGTTGATTTTGGAAATTAAATACTCAGTTACAGTTTCCTTTCCCAGAATTGCTCAGGGCTCTCTCTAGGTAGTGGACTCTGGTCCTTGCTGATATTGTATTCAGGTTTGGTATTCATCTGATTTCCCTTTCCCAACATAGTCTAGCTCATCTTTATAAAGAGCAGCTCTTTATTCTCCCAAATATAAGTGTTGCTTTACATATCTGAGTTGTTGGGGATGCTGATTTCTTATGAAAATCTGAGTACAGTAAACTATACTTATATTTAGTACTAAGGAAGAAACCAGTGTGTTTTTCTTGGGTCAGGGAGCTTGCTCTATAGCCTGTGATAGACTTGAACTCATGATCCTCCTTCATCAGAGCCTTAAGTTCTGGTATTACAAGTGTGTGCCATCATGCCCAGATCGTAATTCTGGTATTACAAGTGTGTGCCATCATATCCAGATCATAATTCTGGTATTACAAGTGTGTGCCATCATATCCAGATCATAATTGTCTTTTTGAAAGGGAAAGAGGTCCTAATACCTTGGTAATAGAACACATGACTTTTTTTTCCCAGGAAATAAATGACTATATTCAACCTGCATATAGAACATTTGTTCAGGGCAAAATATTTAGCCCATATCCACAAGACAGAGTAGTTCTTTACTCCTGACTGGCTCATGTTGAGGAATGCATTTGTGCCTCTGGTGTCAGTCATTACAAGTGAGCTGGCCATGTACTTTGAGGATCCATAAAGTTCTGTAAGAATGAGGTTTGAAAGTCTATCTTGTAACAAAAGCTTGTACAGCAGATTATGCTGAGGGCAAGAACAGAAATAGTTTTGGCATAACCATGGGTCTTTCCTTCCATTTGGCATAACCATGGGTCTTCCCTTCCATTTGACCAACTTTCTGTAAAAGGTTTCTTCCAGTTTTTCTTATTTTCCCAGGCAAGGTGGACTCCAGGAGTGTACAGCTCTGCCCTCTATTGCTGTGTGACTTTATGAAAGTTACTAATCTTCCTGTGGCTCCTTCACACCTAGGGAATAGTCATGAGCCATGTAGGCTTGTTGGGAGTCCTAAACAAGATCCTGCTGTTGGTGTCGACCTGCTTCATGTCCCTGTGTTAGTGTGGTGATCGGTTCTTAGTTTGCCTTCTACTTGTCTCATTGGAGCTCTAATTCTTCATCCTCCTCCTTAAAACACTCTGTACTTGGCTTGTAAGACACCTGACTATCTTGGTCTTTCTCCTCCTTTTTTAAAAAATGGTTTATTAATTATTTTTGTTTTATGTGTCTGAGTGTATTGCCTGCATGTATGTAAGTGCACCCGTGTTGTGCAGTGACCACAGAAGTCAAAAGAGGACATTGGACCCCTGAAACTGGAGTTATGGACAGTTGTTAGTAGCCACCATATGAGTGCTGGGACTTGAACCCAGTTCCTCTGCAAGAGCAGCCAGTGCTCCTAAACTCAGGGCCATCTCTCCAGCCTGTCGTTTTCTTCCTTTGCTACTCAGCCTCAGTTTCTCCTCCACTCTGTAAATGTTCGAGTGCTCTAGGATCAGTGCTTATTCTTTTCTTTCCTCATCTGTGTTTATACTCTGTACTGATTTCCTTCAGTTTCATGGCTTTGAAGATCATCTACATGGTGGCTACTTCCCAGTTAACAGCTCCAGATTGGAGTTGGATGTCTCCTCACTAGTTGGATATCTGGTAAGTGGGGCATAAAGAAGAATGGAGAATACTGTTGTTTGAATAATTGCATTTCAATAGCATGTAATAAAGGCTACAGTAGAACCTCGTGTGAGAACACAGTTAACTCTAGAAGATGGTGTAGCTTGTGGAGGAGGTTTTTTTTTTTTTTAAATAAGCTTCTAAAAAGGTTGTGCCCAGCAAAACTATTATCTGAAGCATATAGCCAGGACTCCCACCCTCCCATTATGTAAGGTGAAGACTGGTAAAGGCAAAGGCACATTAGACAGACGACCATGAAAATAAGCAAAGATGTGTCCCAGCATACCATGCACAGAGAATCACCCAGACTTTGGCATTATAGAAGCACAAAGTGTGTGTGTGTGTGTGTGTGTGCGTGTGTGTGTGTGTGTGTGTGTGTGTTGGGGGGGTAGCATATGTGAGAAGCCACAGAACATGGGGCTCCAGGGCTTCCCATACATCAAGAGCTGGTACTATTTTATGTGGTCAGTTGGGAAGATATTAAAAAAGGAGCATGGCTCTATAATATTTGTACTTTCTGAAAATGACTGTGCCTACCCTATAGACGTGACCTGGAGTGGAGAGGGCCATTATGAAAGTATTGGAGGAGTCTTGTGGGTGAGGCGATGATGGCCTGAACTAAGGCAGGAATACAGAGATGGGAATGAAGAAGTGGCTTTTGAAACATTCTCAAGGCTTAGGCAAAGCTAATCTGATTGATTAGATCTGGGAGCGGGAAGAAGACATGCCTCATTTGCACCAAGATAATGCATTCCCTATCCCCAGAATTTATATAATTTTGTGCTTCATCATTCTTTGAGAAGGGGCACATGAAATTATTATTTTTATTTTATGTATATGAGTGTTTTGCCTGCATGTATGTATGTGTACCACATGTGTCCATTGTCCATGGAAGTCAAAAGAGGGCTTTGGATCCCTGGAACTGGAGTTACAGATGCTCCTTACCCACCATGTGGGTGCTGGAAACCAAACCTGGGTCCTCTGCAAGAGCAGCCAGTGCTCTTGACCACTGAGCCATCTCTCCAGCCCAAGACTGGGCATTCTAAGAACAGAAACTGTGATAGGGACTCAGGGTTCCTTTCAGGTTCTTTCTCCAGAACAGAATTACTTTGTAGGGCACAGAGCCCCAATCTGGTCTCTACCAGCTTGGGGGAGTTTTAGAAATCATTTATTCCAAGCTCCTGCTAATGTAGGAATAATTTTTGTAGGCCCCTTGGATGGGCAATCAGCCCCAGCTGAAATCTACCTCTAGTGATGGAGAGCTTAGCGGGCCTACCCATCCTCACCCAGCCATTGGAGAGGTCTTATACCAGGCTGTATCTTTTTTTGTTCTGGTTGTATCCTACGAAGCCATACAAGCATTGCTCGGGAACTAAAGACGAACCTCCCTAGGTCCCTGGTTTAGCTCTTTTGTGGGAAATGGTTTCCAGACCCCTTCCCAGTTTTCTCATACTCCTTAAACATGTGTGCCATATAAGTATCCCTCTTAGGATCCCACCAGTCTGCCATAACACTGCAGATGGGGCCCAGCAGCCCAGTGGGCTCCATGGGTATTTTCATCCGTGTAGCCCGAGGTGCTTTGTTCTTAGCAGCCAGAAGGTACCTGGGGATTCTTTGACCACCAAACCCCAGGCAACATCATCTTATCCTCTCAGTCCTGTCCAGTTCCATTGCCTTTGAGAAGCTGTGAGCAGATCTGTGAAATTTATTACCTTGAGTTTAGAGACTTAGAACTTACCTGTTATGTAAGTTTACTGATCTCACAAAGACTCAAAATGACCACGCTAACCAAGCCATACTTGCTTATTCATCACTTGGGGTTTGCTTTGGTTAGAGGATCTGCATAGAAGTCACCATTCCAAAGCTGGGAAGGTGAGGGGCCTGCCAGCAATCAGAAAACAGCTCCTGCCTCTCCCAAGATCAGGGAAGACATTGGTGTTGCTATAAGGTGGATTTTTTTTTTTTAACTTCTTTCCTTGCCTTGAGAGAAATGGCAGGCTTCCTGTAGCTCAGAGGCTCCACCAAGACCCACCTGTTTCCTTTTATGGTGCAGGATTTCTCAAGCAAACACAACCATGTTGTCGTTTGTCTCTCAACAGCTCTGCTGTGCAGGGAATGAGGGCTCCACTCTTGATGAGCCCAGGGACTCCAGTGCCAAGCCTCTGATATATAGTGCAGGGACTTCAGGGCATCCGAGTTGTAACAAGAACAAGATGAGCTTGTGGCCTCGGGCTCCTAACCTGCTCCTCAACCCACACTTCAAAGGAAGTTATTACACAGGAGTTAGACTAAATCAAACCAAACTGCAATGTTTGCGTACTGTGGCCCATTTTCAGATCTCGGCGTATCTCAGCACTAGTCCCTTGGAAACCCAGTTGGGAGCAAAACAAAACGACCCAATGATAATTTAGTTGTAGGTCTTTAAAAAATGAGCCTGACTGATTTATTTTGAAATTTCAGTTAAGCATGATGTCAAGAAAATCTCTCTGGCTATTTGTCATCTTTTCCCTTTTAGCATAGTCCGAATGGCAGAGTAAAATTAGAAACTGGCTATTCACATGCGTCCCAGCTTCTCTTGTAGGCTTGATACTGCTACTAGACTATCTGAGTGTGGATGGTAATGTTCAATGGTAATCTTCCACCAGAAGAACACTTGTCATGGAAGGAAGGCCTTTATTATGCCATGGACTCTTTTTATTGGCACTGTTTTACAGGGGCTGCAGGAAGAGGTACGATAGATCATCTAAAAGATATATATTTCACTTTGGTTAGACCTACTACTCCCATTTTTTTTCAACATACCACAACCAGGAAATGATGAAAATTAATTTTCTTTTGTAGCTTTGAATAGAGGAAGATTAAAGTTTTTGAATCACAAAACAAAAACAGCTTATATTCATTGTTGTCTATTATTTTTAATTTTTACATTTTTATATTTATGTGTGTATATGTGTGCGTACATGCATGAGTACACACACCACAGCATGTGTCGGGGGTCAGGTGATAACTTACTGGAGTCAGTTCCCTCTTCTCAACATGTGGGTCCCATGGATGGAACTTGGGTCGTCAAGCTTGGTTGGCGTGCACTTTTACCATGAAGCCATCTTGCTTGCACCTATTAAGTACAGTTTACAGGATGTTTTAGATAACTTTGTGTGGTAGATATGGCAACTTTCCCTTGAACCATGAAAGCTTGTCCCTATAGGCCATTCTATATATATTTACTGTGTTTCAGAAAACTTCTTAAGTTCCAACCATGAGTCACTATAGCCTCAGTACCATGTGGGGTTGGTACTGGGAGAGATCACCAAGCTGTGTGAAGAAGGAAACCAAGACTGTAAGATCAAGTGGGATTCCCTCTGGTCTCAGTACCAGCTACCCAAGCTCACATCCTATACATAGCCCCTTGCTGGCTAGATCAGGGATTACAGAAACACCGAAATCAAAGACTATTATGTTAGCAGAGACAAGCATGAATTGTTTCACCCCAGGACCAGAGGCCACTACATGAAAACAACAGTCCAGTGCCTCAGGGGGGAATGCGAGGCTGCAAAGCCCAGAGAGTGGTTATGGACATGGGCCGGGCAAGAGGAGGAGAAGGGGGCCTTTTGGCTCCTGTAGACTCAACAAAGTCTGCAGGGTAGGAATGCAGTAGTTCCCTGATCTCTCTTCCATGTTTCTACTTACTAGTCCAGTATTTGTTTCTCATCCTCGGGAATCAGAAGGAAGGTTCAATTTGTGCTTGGGAAAAGTGACGGACTGTGATCCATTGAAGGCACGTGTCTGCCTTTGCCACATCTGGCATCTAATTTGGCTCTGTGGAGCTGCTGCCTCTCTTCTAACTGCAGAAAGCGAATCATTTGGTCTGTACCAGTTCCCTCCACCAGAAAGTACAGCCTTAGCACCAGAAGATGCAAAGAGCATCATAGTCATTGCCCTAAGGGAGGTCTTAATCAATGCCAAGGTTTAAGGGATACCAGTATCTTGAAACTGTTTGAAAATTTTCATGTGGATATGTATATATTTGAGAAGAGAGTCAAAGGCATATCTGGGCATTGTCTACTCTTCAAGATATTCCTAAAACTTCCACCTTGCCCTGCAAGCTGTCTCCTTCCACACTGACCCACCTTGCTCTTACTAATGCATCTCTCCTAATTTTGCTATAACTTTATAAATTAGTCATTTCTCCAAAAGATCAATTAGCCTCTTCTAATTGAACTATGAACTCCTCTGATATGGTAGAGAGAAGACGGCAAGCAAGCCTGACTGAGGAAGAAGGCAGATTTGAAACTAAAATATGCTCAGCAGAACACTTTATGCCGCATATGATCCTACATACTTTCCACAACAAGCCAGTGATATCAGTCTATGATCTTCTGTTTCCAGCGGTGGGTGGAAACAAATTCAGAGACTAAGTACCTTGTATGCAAATTAAGAAATAAGAACCCAGGTCCAAGTGATAGACCAGTGAGCAGAGCACATTCAGATGAGAGAGGGGATATACTGGACGGAGGTGGTGGGTCGCTGAGGAGCAGAGCTTATATTGTGGGAGCAAGTCTAGTGCCTGCTGGGAGAGGCTGTTTGGGGCACCACCATCCTCTAATCACAGTGCTAGGCTCTGAATCTCATTTAATCTTCAAATAACCCTAGGACTGGGAACCGTTGTTATAGATAGTTTGTGCTAGGGGAGAGATTTGTTTTTAATTTTATTTATTTTTGTATGTGTAGGAATATACTGCATGTAGGTTTGTGCACCCGTGTCATGCAATGCCTCGGAGGTCAGAAGAGGGTGTTGGACTCCCCTGGAGTTAAAGATGGTTTTCAGCCGCCATGTGGATGCTGGGGATCGAACCCGGGTCCTCTGCAAGAGCAGTTGGTGCTCTTAACCACTAGGCCATCTCTCCAGCCCCGGGGAGAGATTTTTAAGTAGTCTATCTAGCCTCCCGTGGACAATGGTGGAATGGTGTCATAGTGAGTTGAAATTCTGATCAAATCACTTTGGCTCCAAAGACTCAAGTCACCGTAGAAATGAGAATATAAGGTTACAAATAAAAAGGAATTTAACCTCAAGAATTGCAGTCTGAAAAAGACAGACACATAGACTAGTAACTAAAATGTGTGACCACAAATGTGATGGAGGTAGGGACAGAAAGAGTAATAGTTGAGAGAGTGGGGGGGCCCAACTCCGAGTGGGAATAGAACATTGGAGCCATGTGTTCCAGGGAAAGTAATATTTTGATTAATGTTTATTTTTTTTTCTAGAACTGGGGATCAAGCCCAGGGCTTGATTTGCACATGTTAGGCAAGTCCTTTACTGTTTAGCTATATCTCCAGACCTTGTTTTTTGAGACAGGGTCTCACTATGAGTTCAAAGCTGCTTCAGCCTCCTGAGTTCTGGGATTACAGATGTTGCTACCACAATGAGCACTCACATAGCTGATCTTGATTTGGATTTTCTACATCCAATAAGCGGCTAGTTCAAAATGCTGAGCCAGGTGTGGTGGTACATGCCTTTAATCCCAGCACTCCAGAGGCAGAGGCAGGCAGATCTCTGAGAGTTGAAGGCCAGTTTGGTCTACGTAGTGAGTTTCAGGACAGCTGGAGCTAGAGGGAGACCCTGTCTCGAAAAGACAAAAAAAAATGCTGAATGCAATATATTTTATTGCATTTTCTTTATTATGCACAAAAGGGTTTTCTCATACTACTTATGCTTTCAATGTATAACTATTTTTTTTTTAGTTGTAAAAGGTCACTACATGGGCTAATGAGATAGCTTAATGGGTAAGGGTGCTTGCCACCAAGCCTGATGATCTGATTCAATCCCTGAACTCACACAGTAGAAGAAGAGAATTGACTCCATAAAGTTGTTCTCTAACATCTATACACAATGCATGAAATGTGTGTGTGCATGTGTGTGTGCACATATAGACATAATAAATGAATGTAAAAAAGGTTTTTATGGTCAACATAGGCTAGAGAAATGCCTCAGTGCTTAAGAGTACTTGCTGCTCTTACAGAGAATCAGTTCCCAGCACCTACATGGTGGCTCACAACCATCTGTAACTCCAGGTCTGGGAAATCCAATGCCCTCTTCTGGCCTCTGCAGAAACCAGGCATGCACATGGTGCACAGCATACATAAAGGCAAAACAAATCCTAATAAAAATAAACAAATCCTAAAAATCCAAAGACAAGGATTTGTTAAGACAATATTTCCTACTTATCAGTATTTGCCAATTCTGTGAGAACTGTTTTTTTTTTTTTTTACACCAGCTGAAGTAGAATTCACTATAGACCAGGCTGGCCTTGATCTCACAGAGATCTGCCTGCCTCTGCCCCCAGAACACTGAGATTAAAGGTGTGCATCGAGAGGGATTTTTAAGGAAGATTTGTTTGACCATGGCAGTAGACTCTGCTGATGAAGGTCAGGGTCAAGGTTATTTCCCATCATGTCACTTTATGGCAAGGGATATCCTCAAGCCCTTCCCAAAATGATTATTTTTAGATTGTATGAAACTCAGCTTTATTATAATTTTATAAAATTCAATTTTAAGTCTACACTTGATTAACTTTGGCAAACGTATACAGTTGTGTAATGACCACAACAATCATGATCTAGAATGTTGTCCAAACCCTGTGCTTTCTGGCAGTCATTGGAATCAGTCACAGTAGCAAGGCTTGTGGTGAGCAGCCAGCAAACAAATTAAATGGCTGGAGAGAGCGTGGCCTGTGTAAGAAAGTGGGATCTGTGGAACACTTTCTAGGTCCCTCATCTAAGGGTGTATGCATCAGTTTCTTTGACCTCCCATCAACTCTGTGAGATCCTCCATTTTCTAGAAGAAGAAACTGAGGCCCAAACAATCTCAGTAGCTTGCCTATGGTAGATTCTACTCTACCTGTGTTTTCTTTTTTATATCAATTTTATTTACATGAGGGTGCTATTGACACATTTTAATTATTTTTCAAAGCCAATTTCTTATTGAAGTTTTGTGCATTTCATACAATATTTCCCCATCAAATCTAGACCCACTCCCCTTTCCTTGCCCCCCACCCTACCAGAGCTCATGCATTCTGCCATACATGTTTTTCATCTTTTTCTTAGTCTCTTTTAAAATTTTCAGTGCAGAAGTTTACTGTTTCAGGCAGAAGTTCACCGTTTCAGTCAGTTCTTTGACCCAGTCTTTTTGTTGTTGTTGTTGTTGTTGTTCCTTCCAATTTGCATCACTCTAAAATATGCATATGCATGCCACATATATCTGTTAGCATCTTCAGCTTATGATTTCTTTTTTTTTTTAGTAAGCGGAAGATGTCATGTGTTGAAGGCTCCTCCTTGGCAAACCCAAACCACATCAGTTCTGTCCCTTGTGCTCCACACTGGGGTTTTCCCCTTCCCATGGTCACCAAAAGAGGTCCAGTAACAACATGTCCACCAAATGAGGTCCAGTAAAGCACCTCCATTCTTGATCTTCCTGTACTGGCCTCGCATGATCAGCCTGGGTAGTCCAACAAGGGCAGTCTAGACTCGGAAGAAGGCTGAAACCCCAGTAGTTAGCTCAGTCCGCAAGCTGGATGGTTTTTATTGTTTTTGGTTGCTTTGGGTTTTCTCCAGCAGTCCCCATCTGGCACTGAGGTTTGGAGGATTCTTGGAGAACATGAGTCTTCAGTCCATGCTATGGAATGTTGAAAAGCTGTGTCCTCATGTCTTTGAAGGATGGCAAAGCAGTGACAGCCACAGGTTACTGCACTTGCAAGTAAGAATTGAAGACAAGGCAAAACAACGGTGCTGTTTTTTTTTTTTTTTTTAAGCTGTTGCCGTGTTTACTAAGATCGCAAGTTTTTATACCTGATGTACAATTTCTCAGTCTTTGCTGATTGTTTATTTCTGGTTATAACTTTCCTTTTGGACACTTAGGGCCGCACACAGTTAGCCCAGGAGCCCCTGGCTCCTTTCAACTTTTCATTCTCCAGTTCCATTCACATGAGGATCTATCTGTGTTTCTAATAGCATTGCTTTCTACAGCTGATATAAAAGAGAAGATATAAAGAAACAAAGAAGCCAAACAGTGAAGACTTGGTACTCTCTGATTCTGGTCATATGAAGATCCAGAAAAGGTAAAGCCAGTGATCAAAGGCTGAATCAAGGAATAGGGGAAGGAGATTCCTGCAAAGGGTTTTTAGGTTATGGAATAACAATTATACAATGATATACATTGGCCAAAACTTGTCAAACTGAATACTTGAATATTAGATGCAAATTATAATTCAGTAAAGCTGTTTTTAAAAAAAATAGTTTTAGGAGAAAACAATATAGAAAGACCGTGGAAGCATTTCTTTGTTTAAAAGTCACAACAGGGTCTGGAGAGATGGCTCAGTGGTTAAGAACACTTGCTGATCAATTCCCTGCACCCACATGGCAGCTAACAGCTTTTCATTAACTCCAGTTCCAGGGATCCAGTGCCGTCTTCTGGCCTTTTCCAGAACTGCATGCACATGGCACACACAACAGGCCGAAAACATTTCATACCATTAAATAAATGGGCTGGAGAGGATGGCCTAGTGTTAAGAGCGCCGACCGCGATTACAGAGGACCCGGGTTCAAAAAAAAAAAAAAATCCCCAGCACCCACATGGCGCCAAGAACCATCTGACGCCATTCGCAGGAGAATCGTCCAGTTCCCAGGGGAATCCGACAGGCCCTCTTGACCTCCACTGGCATTGCACACACGGGTTGCAAACAAACTTACAGGCAGGCAGTACGATTCAAACTACAGAAATAAATAAAAATTAATTAAAAAAATAATAAATATTTTTAAAAGTCCCAACAGAAAAAGTCAATATATATGTGGTGCTGTGTGCCTTTAATTTCAGTGCTCAGAAGCAGAGGCAAGTGGATCTCTGTGATTTTTTGCGGCAGCCTGATCTACATAGTAAGTTTCAGGCATGCCAACTATGCCATACAGTGAGACCCTGTCTCAAAAAAAAAATCACAACAAGGACAGCCACATGGCTCAGATAGGTCAAATGTTTTGCTGAGTAAGCCTGACACCGGAGTTTGAATCCTAGACCACAGTGGAAAGAGAACCACTGACTCCTCAAAGTTATCCTCTGACTTGTGTAGGTGTGTGTGTGTGTGTGTGCGCGCACAGTGGCATGTATGTGTGTGCATGTGCTCTTACTAAAAGAAAATTAAAAAAAATCACAGCATCATTAAGCATTTTCAGGATGATACCAGGGAATATGAGAATAGGATATTTTTTATGTAACTTGATGCTAAAAATGTTAAAATCTGGCAAAAATAGTATTAGTGCTCACTTTACTCTGAAATTAAACCAGGAGACTCTATTTTCTTGCTCTAAATGAACAATTCAACATACATGTTTCTAAATCCACTGCAAATGACTGCTGACTGAGGATCTAATTCAACATGATCTGAAAAGAGCTTGCAAGTAGGACTGTTTACTAACATTTCAATTTCTATGGCTCATTTATTAGACTTAGAATAAAAAGGTGAGAGGGCTGTTTGGGATTGTCTTTAACCTTGATGATATTTCCAGTGAAGCAGCATAATGGCTCTTAATTGCTTAAGTGAAGAGAACATGTTGACGTGTCCTTCTTTGGGCTAAGAGCTTAGAGCCTGGACCATTATGCTAATTCAAGCATTATATACACCAAAGTATTTATGGGACTGACACAAGTGATGTTGCAGGTAAAGGGCTGTGAAATGGTCTGTAAACAGAGAGAATTGATTTGAGGCCCAAAAGCAGTGCTGTTAAAAGTCACAGCCATTGAACAGCCAACCCTACAATTTCTATCCAGATTGTCAAACTGGGTCAGCCAGTGTCAGCAGGGCTGCTATTAGAGATCAGACGGGTGGTTTAATAACATGTAAACCAACACACAAACAGGCACTCTCATGGTGGTGGCTATTCCCTTCTGGTGGTGTGTGTGTGTGTGGTGTGTGTGTGTGTTGTGGTGTGTGTTGTGCACACAAACTGAATTTTCATTATAGAAGCTTCACAGTGCTGTAGTCAGTGAATGTTAATGTGTTGGCGTCTGACAAAAGAAAAGCTTTCACCCAGTCTAAGTTAGACAACAGTGTAGCTTAACCAGAGGGTATGAAGCATGAAGACACACAAGGAGAATGTATATTCAAAACCTTTGAAGGAATAAAGGTCGGATGACAGTCCGATCTTGGCACCTGATCTTCCGTGTTCTTAGCATCATTTGTATTTCATGTCTTGTCCCACACTGGGACTGTACAGTATTTGAACCAGCTTCAAAATAATTATGTAAAAGACGTAATCAGTTTTATTTAAACTATTACAGGTTCTGCTAATAGAGCTTTCAAAGACAATGTTGGGATGGCTTAGTTCTGTCTTTGCTTTAAGGGAGAATTACCCATGTGAGTTTGGGAGACTGATGGGAAATTTCTTCCCATCCCAGTTTACAGGTAGAAGCAAAGATCACGGTTCTCTTCTTTCAGCTCCATAACCCAGAGCTCACAAAGTGTGGCAGTAACCATGAGCGCATGGATGAAGAGCATTGGACTTGTCCTTCAAAGCCACCTCCGTCATTGACTTTGGGTATTGCAAACTCACTGAGCCTAGCTTTCTTCCTTTGTGGGGCTGAACTGAACAAAGTGCTTAGAAAAGAGCCTGAACCTGAGCGGACACACGATGCTAGATATGAGTCATACATATTTGGCCCCATACATTCTTTATACTGTTTGTGTCTGTCTTTAGTACAACTTTTTCCTTCCTTAGAGTTAATAGAAATCATTTTGAATCTAGGAAATCTAAAAAAAAAAAAAAAAAAAAACAGCTTTGGTTAGGTAGTGAGTGCATACACTTGTAATCCAAGTAAACTCAGGAGGCTGTAATTAGGAAGATAAGTTCAAGATCATCCTTGTTACACAGCTGGAACCTGAAAAAACAGAACAAAACAAAGGCAAAAAAAAAAAAAAACATTCAATTCCCCCTCCCCCCAATCCCCACCCCCTGGGAAGGTTTCGGCCACTGGGCCCAGTTCCACCCCAAGAGGGCATTCTCTCTTGCTCTTAGTGCTTAGAAGCTGGGGCTGTCTCTGGGAGAAATAGCAGTAGTATTAGGTGCTCATTTGGGTTGGTTAAAATCTATAAATTTTAAATACACACCACATACCATACACACACATAGAATATATGCATACATAATATAGATACATATATAAGATATATTATATATATATATATATATATATAATAGATTTGTGGGGCTGGGAGATGGCGTAGCAGTTAAGAAATACTGTCCCCTGCTCTTCCAAAGGACCATAGGATTGATTCCCAGCCATCTACATGCCTGATAACAACTGTCCATTTCACTTTCAGGGGAATCCGTGCCCCTCTTCTTAACGCCCTTCAAGCATTTGCATGAACACAGGTACACTTACATCGTGCAGGCAATATACTCATACCATAAAATAAAAATAAACAAAATATAAAAAATTATGATACATTGTGTGGGTGTGTGGGTGGTGTGTTGTGTGTGGTGTGGTGTGGTGATGTGGTGCGATGTTAGCCTGTGGTCAGAGGAAACTTGTAGGAGTCAGTTTCATCTTCATTCCTTTTTTATTGTGTTTGTTTTATTATTAGATAAGGGTTATGGGAATGATACTAAGTCTCTGTAGGGTTGGGATGCGCGGCCTGAATGAGTCGGGTGCAACATGCATATCGAGGTCCAGAGAGGGTGTCGGAATATCCCGCTGGGATAAAGGACTTGGAGAGAGGGGCAGCATAAAAGAGAAAAACAGGTGTGCTTAAAAGGCCGCGGGCGAAAGGATGTGGGGTGGCGGGGAGTGGGGAAATAGAACCCGGGAGAATAACGCATAAGTAGAAAGAGCAAAAAAAGATAGATAGATAGTGGCTCTGTAACTGCTGAGGAAAAGGGCCATCATATGCCAGGGGGGCCCGCGGCGTAATGGGGGGATAGTGGAGGGTGATACGAAGAATATAATGATGTGGAGGGGAAATGAATGGGGGTGAGGGGGAAGTTAGTATATAGTAGGGGAAATGAAAACATAAAGGGTGAGGTTTATACNGGGCTGGAGAGATGGCCTAGTGGTTAAGAGCGCCGACCGCTCTTACAGAGGACCCGGGTTCGATCCCCAGCACCCACATGGCGGCCAAGAACCGTCTGAAACTCCAATTCCAGGAGAACTCCAGTTCCAGGGGAATCCGACACCCTCTTCTGACCTCCACGGCATTGCACGACACGGGTGCACAAACTTACAGGCAGGCAGTACATTCATACACATACAGAAATAAATAAAAATTAATTAAAAAAATAATAAATATTTTTAAAAGTCCCAACAGAAAAAGTCAATATATATGTGGTGCTGTGTGCCTTTAATTTCAGTGCTCAGGAAGCAGAGGCAGGTGGATCTCTGTGATTTTTGAGGCCAGCCTGATCTACATAGTAAGTTTCATGCCAACTAGGGCCATACAGTGAGACCCTGTCTCAAAAAAAAAAAATCACAACAGGACTAGCCACATGGCTCAGTAGGTCAAAATGTTTGCTGAGTAAGCCTGACAACCTGAGTTTGATCCCTAGAACCCACAGTGGAAAGAGAACCACTGACTCCTCAAAGTTATCCTCTGACTTGTGTATGTGTGTGTGTGTGTGTGTGCGCGCACGTGCATGTATGTGTGTGCATGTGCTCTTACTAAAAGAAAATTAAAAAATCACAGCATCATTATCATTTTCAGGATGATATCCAGGAATATGAGAATAGGAATATTTTTATGTAACTTGATGCTAAAAATGTTAAAATCTGGCAAAAATAGTATTAGTGCTCACTTTACTCTGAAATTAAACCAGGAGACTCTATTTTCTTGCTCTAAATGAACAATTCAACATACATGTTTCTAAATCCACTGCAAATGACTGCTGACTGAGGATCTAATTCAACATGATCTGAAAAGAGCTTGCAAGTAGGACTGTTTACTAACATTTCAATTTCTATGGCTCATTTATTAGACTTAGAATAAAAAGGTGAGAGGGCTGTTTGGGATTGTCTTTAACCTTGATGATATTTCCAGTGAAGCAGCATAATGGCTCTTAATTGCTTAAGTGAAGAGAACATGTTGACGTGTCCTTCTTTGGGCTAAGAGCTTAGAGCCTGGACCATTATGCTAATTCAAGCATTATATACACCAAAGTATTTATGGGACTGACACAAGTGATGTTGCAGGTAAAGGGCTGTGAAATGGTCTGTAAACAGAGAGAATTGATTTGAGGCCCAAAAGCAGTGCTGTTAAAAGTCACAGCCATTGAACAGCCAACCCTACAATTTCTATCCAGATTGTCAAACTGGGTCAGCCAGTGTCAGCAGGGCTGCTATTAGAGATCAGACGGGTGGTTTAATAACATGTAAACCAACACACAAACAGGCACTCTCATGGTGGTGGCCTATTCCCTTCTGGTGTGTGTGTGTGTGTGTGTGTGTGTGTGTGTGTGTGTGTGTGTTGTGCACACAAACTGAATTTTCATTATAGAAGCTTCACAGTGCTGTAGTCAGTGAATGTTAATGTGTTGGCGTCTGACAAAAGAAAAGCTTTCACCCAGTCTAAGTTAGACAACAGTGTAGCTTAACCAGAGGGTATGAAGCATGAAGACACACAAGGAGAATGTATATTCAAAACCTTTGAAGGAATAAAGGTCGGATGACAGTCCGATCTTGGCACCTGATCTTCCGTGTTCTTAGCATCATTTGTATTTCATGTCTTGTCCCACACTGGGACTGTACAGTATTTGAACCAGCTTCAAAATAATTATGTAAAAGACGTAATCAGTTTTATTTAAACTATTACAGGTTCTGCTAATAGAGCTTTCAAAGACAATGTTGGGATGGCTTAGTTCTGTCTTTGCTTTAAGGGAGAATTACCCATGTGAGTTTGGGAGACTGATGGGAAATTTCTTCCCATCCCAGTTTACAGGTAGAAGCAAAGATCACGGTTCTCTTCTTTCAGCTTCCTAAACCAGAGCTCAACAAAAGTGTGCAGTACCATGGAGCGCATGGATGAAGAGCATTGGACTTGTCCTTCAAAGCCACCTCCATCATTGACTTTGGGTATTGCAAACTCACTGAGCCTAGCTTTCTTCCTTTGTGGGGCTGAACTGAACAAAGTGCTTAGAAAAGAGCCTGAACCTGAGCGGACACACGATGCTAGATATGAGTCATACATATTTGGCCCCATACATTCTTTATACTGTTTGTGTCTGTCTTTAGTACAACTTTTTCCTTCCTTAGAGTTAATAGAAATCATTTTGAATCTAGGAAATCTAAAAAAAAAAAAAAAAAAAAAACAGGCTGGGAGGTAGTGAGTGGCATACACTTGTAATCCCAGTACTCAGGAGGCTGTAATAGGAATGTCAAGTTCAAGATCATCCTTATTACACAGCTGGAACCTGAAAAAACAGAACAAAACAAAGGCAAAAAAAAAAAAAAAACCTTTCAAATTCCCCCCATCCCCACCCCTGGGAAGGTTTCCTGCCACTGGGCCCAGTTCCACCCCAAGAGGGCATTCTCTCTTGCTCTTAGTGCTTAGAAGCTGGGGCTGTCTCTGGGAGAAATAGCAGTAGTATTAGGTGCTCATTTGGGTTGGTTAAAATCTATAAATTTTAAATACACACACATACCATACACACACATAATATATGCATACATAATATAGATACATATATAAATATATTATATATATATATATATATATATAATATTGTGGGGCTGGGAGATGGCTTAGCAGTTAAGAAATACTGTCCTGCTCTTCCAAAGGACCTAGGATTGGACCAGCCATCTACATGCCTGATAACACTGTACCATTTCATTCAGGGGAATCCAGTGCCCTCTTCTAACCCCTTCGCATTGCTGACACATACACTTCATCGGCAGGCAATATACTCATACACATAAAATAAAAATAAACAAAATATAAATAAATTATGTACATTTGTGTGTGTGTGTGTGTGTTGTGTGTGTGTGGTGTGTGATGTGTGCATGTACCTGTGGAATCAGAGGAAACTTGTAGGAGTCAGTTTCTCATTCCTTTTTTATTGTGTTTGTTTTATTATTAGATAAGGGTTATGGGAATGATACTAAGTCTCTGTAGGGTTGGGATGCGCGGCCTGAATGAGTCGGGTGCAACATGCATATCGAGGTCCAGAGAGGGTGTCGGAATATCCCGCTGGGATAAAGGACTTGGAGAGAGGGGCAGCATAAAAGAGAAAAACAGGTGTGCTTAAAAGGCCGCGGGCGAAAGGATGTGGGGTGGCGGGGAGTGGGGAAATAGAACCCGGGAGAATAACGCATAAGTAGAAAGAGCAAAAAAAGATAGATAGATAGTGGCTCTGTAACTGCTGAGGAAAAGGGCCATCATATGCCAGGGGGGCCCGCGGCGTAATGGGGGGATAGTGGAGGGTGATACGAAGAATATAATGATGTGGAGGGGAAATGAATGGGGGTGAGGGGGAAGTTAGTATATAGTAGGGGAAATGAAAACATAAAGGGTGAGGTTTATACNCCAGAGAGAGGAAACAGCAAGTGTAAAAAGATGGATGAATGAAGATTGATGTGGTGAAGTCACATAAAGGAATAAAGGGATGAAGTAAGACACAAGTAGATGGGGATAGGTCCAAGGCGTGTCAATCACTGCCCATAGCTCAACACTCCTGTGCCTGTCTCTGGGTCACTCTCCATCCATCAATACCATCTTTCTAATTACATACACGCACGCACGCACGCACGCACGCACGCTACGTGTTATATAATATAAACCTTTTAGCTATCTTCCTTTTCTTCACTATGAACTCAAAAACATGGTTAGCAAGGCTTCATTTAAGGGCCAAGCTGACCTTTGCGCTAGCGCCCACTGCCCATCAGTCAATAGAACTTTTTCAGGCTCACACTCTCCCCCGTCTCTCCCCAGATATTCCCTAGACATTCTCAGTTGTTGCTCTAAAAATATCTTCTCATGGGGCTGGAGATATGGCTCGATGTTAAGAGCACTGGCTGCTCTTGCAGAGGACCTAGGTTCAAGTCCCAGGACCTACATGGTGGCTAACAACCATCTGTAAATCTAGTTCCAAGGGAAGCTAACACTTTTTTATCTCCACAGGCACTGCACAACCCAGGTGCACTTACATATATTCAGGCAATACACTCATACACATAAAATAAAACTAATGAAAATATTTTTAAATATCTTCTCATTAGCCGCCCCTTTAAATATCATTCTCTGCCTACATCCACGCACATACAGGTCTATAAACACATATACATATACACATGTGAATGTTTCGAAACATAAATACACACATTCTAAATAAAGCTAGGACCTTTGGCCAGGTACTCTCCTACCTCCCAATCTGGTCTTTTTTTTGTAATTTTAATTTTATTTATTTTTTAATGTGTATGAATGTACTGTCTGCATGTAGGTTGGTGCCCCTGTGTCGTGCAATGCTGCGGAGGTCAGAAGAGGGTGTCGGATTCCCCTGGAACTGGAGCTAAAGACGGTTCTTAGCCGCCATGTGGGTGCTGGGGATTGAACCCGGGTCCTCTGAAAGAGCAGTTGGTGCTCTTAACTGCTGAGCCATCTATCCAGCCCCCTTTTTTAAATTTATTTTTTTATTTATTTTATTTATTATTTTATGTGTATGAGTGTACTGTCTGCATGTAAGTAGATGCACCCGTGTCTTGCAAGGCTGCGAAGGCCAGAAGAGGGCGTCAGATTCCCCGAAAGAGGGCGTCAGATTCCCCTGGAACTGGAGTCAAAGATGGTTCCCAGCCATCATGTGGGTACCGGGAATTGGTCCTCTGCAAGAGCAGTTGGGGCTCTTAACTGTTGAGCCATCTCGTCAGCCCAGTTCTCTCATTCTGTCATCTAGGTTCAAGAGATTGAACTCAGGTTGTTAAGCAAGCACCTTTATGAGCTGAACCAGCTCACTAGCTCATAGGTGGGCTAAATTCTTTAAGCCTCACTTTTGGAGAGGAACCTTTGGATGATGCTTTATGCTTTTGTGCATATTAGGTTTTTTTTTTTTTTTTTGGTCTTTTTTGAGATAGTGTCTCCATGTAGCCCCAGCTGGCCTGAAACTTGCTATTTAGACCAGGCCTTGAACTCACAGAAATCCACCTGCCTCTGCCTCCCAAGTGCTGGGGATTAAAAGTGTATGCCCCCCATGCCTGACCAGAATTCTTATATTGGTTAGCAGTTATTATTAAGGTATTTTCTCTAAATAAATACCTGATCAGAGTTTTTGGTGAAATTTAGAATTATTAATTCTGACACAATATGAAATCAGAACATTTAACTATAGGTGGTTTTACTTTTAATTGTTTTCCTTTATAATGTACATTAATGAAAAGATTTTAATTTAATCTTATCAGCTCAAAGTGTCAGTGGTATTGTGTTTACTAAAAGCTTAATATGTACGACCACATCAAGCATTGCATAATTTATTTTATTTCAAAATCCTGATATGCTATAATTGCATATCAGGAAATGCTTTAATATGTACATGGGATATCCCATGGTTGTAAGCCAAAGTTTTCCCAATTTCTGTCATACCAGTTTGAACTAGAAGTTTCTTTGAGCCTTTGAACATAGAGACATCTGTGACAGAGATTTTGTTAGCCTTGGCTAGGAAGAAAATCCAATAATGGGACTAACACCATCGCTAGAGATTATTTTGATTCAACCCTTTCCACAGGCAAGGCTGTTTCAAATACTTCTGAATAGTAGTAGCCAAGCTCATTCAGAAAAGTATTTGAGAGAGCTTGGGGTCTCTGAGTAGACCATTGAGAGATTCTACAGTTAAGGCCTGTGCTGGATAGCTTTAGTGTCAACTTGACACACCTGGGTTGAGGGAGCCTCAATTGGGGAATTGGCTCCATTGGACTGGCCTGTGGCCACATCTGTGGAGTATTGTCTTGATTGTTGAGCAATGTGGGAGGGCCCAGCCCACTATGGGTGGTGCTACCCTGGGCAGGTTGTTGTGTATCGTATAAGAGGGCAGGCTGGGCATGGGCCAGGGGAGCAAGCCAGTAAGCAGTATTCCTCCATGGCCTGTGCTTCAGCTCCTGCCTCCAGCTTCCTGCCCTGAGTTCCTGCCTTGGCTCCCTAAGTGATGAACTGTGACCCAGGAGATGTAAGTTGAATAAACCCTTTCCTCCCCAAGTTGGTGTCAGTCAGAGTGTTTTGTCACAGCAATGGAAAACAAACTAGAACAAGGCCTGTACATCTTCCATCAGAATGGCCCCAGCTTTAGAGATTGCACCATCCTGAACTCTTAACAATAGGTGTCAGTTATGATGGGTTAGTGGGGTTTTCTGGTACAAGATGCTGGAAGACTCTGGAGGCCCTGTGAAAGATCAGCAGGAAACAGTGCCACTATCTATTAGCAATGCCTGATGTGGTGAAGGTTGGGGTTGGGGGGCAGCATTTTCCCTAGGATTTACCATCCAAAATCTGTATGTTATATGCTCTTCCTGATGCTTATTTTTCCGAACTGAGTTACTTTAAGGTTAGCAAACTTGGGCCAGTCTACGTTGGTACAAAGAAAATACTTCTCTACACTTGGAAAACACCCTGGCTTTGTGTCCTCTCTCTGCCTCTGTCTCTGTCTCTCTGTCTCTCTTTCTCATCTTCCCTTCCTCTCTCCTTCCCTTCTTCCTTCCCTCTCTCTCTTTCCTAGGAATTAGAAACTTTTACTTCTCTGGACAAATAGACTGAGCAGCTATTGCACAATTGGCTCATGGCAGTATGCATGAAGAATAAGTATGGGAGGACTGCATTATTTGTTTAAACATAGTTACTAAGCCGGGCGTGGTGGCGCATGCCTTTAATCCTAGCACTCGGGAGGCAGAGGCAGGCAGATCTCTGTGAGTTCAAGGCTAGCCTGGTCTACAGAGCGAGTTCCAGGCCAGCTGGGGCTACAGGGAGTCCCTGTCTCAAAAGACAAATATATATATATATATATATATATATATTTACTAAATGAGTTAAAATAAAACCCTGCTAATGTCCCTAGGCATGTTCCACGTTCAACGAATGTGAATTAGCCTTCCTTTATGCCCCTTATATACAGAATCTGGCTACGCATACTTGGGTTCTCAGCATTTCTTCACCATTCTCTAAGAGGAAACATGGGGAACACTTAACCTGAAGTTGAGTCTGGATTCTGGTCCTGGTTGCATCCAGCATTAACCTTGCAAGTCCCTCTACTACTCCATGCCTCCATTCACCAGCCCTGAGGGAGACAGCAGTCCCTACTTACCTCTGCTGTGTGTCTGCCCATGTGACATCTGGAATTAAAAATGTCATAGGCCATTGCCATTTGAAGTATCACCTTAGAGCTTTAGGTCCTGCTCGAAGTCAAATAAGGAGGAAATAGGGTCAGAGATACATTATATTTTGAAATATTGAAACTATTGGGGTATTAGGGGAAACACAAGGATTTGGCCCAAATCTGGCTATATTAAGACACAAATAGACCTGAGTCTAATGTAACCCCTGGCCCTTACACACATCTTTAGAAAGCCACTGCAGTCTCTGTAAGCCTTGATGTTCTTTTTTGTTCAGTGGGGGCAATGATAGCAGCACATCAGAGGGCTGCATATTGGACAAT
>VZQC01009277.1:1628229-1723229 GCA_009823505.1 Rhizomys pruinosus | reverse complement strand
CCTGGAGACAGCCCATCAGCATGCAAGGCTGGCGGGGGTCTGGGAAGCTTCTCCGGGTCCCTGGGAGGCTAGCGTCTCCATCCAATTGCACTTCCATGGCAGAGCCCTTTGGAGCTGGGCCTTGAAGTGCTGTGTCGCCTGTTCCTGAGACACGGTGTTTGCAAAGAAAATGTGAAAAACAAAGCAAAAACAACAACAAATGAAACAAAGCAAAACCTGACCTTCAAACACACAGCCTACTGCCACGGAGAGAAAATACTGTACTAAAAAAAAGCCTATGTGCACAGACAACTTACGTTGATCTCAACCTAGGCACAGCTGAGGCAGATCTGAAGGTAACAGATATCCCTAGGTGGGAAGCAGTGCCGGATCTGGGTGAGCATGAAGCTTGGGGTCCTGCGTGGGGTTTAAAGTAGTCTCAGACCCCTTTAAAAAAATTCTGGGCAGAGAAAAGTAATTGAGATTCTAGGGCCATTAAAATAATTTTTATTATATTTATTTATTTGTGTGTATGTGTGTGTGTGTGTGGGGGGGGGTGTGCCACAGTGTGTGGAGGCCAGAGGACAACTTATGGAAGTCAGTTCTTTCTCTCATCGTGCAGGTCTGGGGTTTTGAACTCAGGCCATCAGGCTTGGAGGCAAGCACCTTTACCCACTGAGCCATCTCGCCAACCCTGAAGATCATTTTTGAAAGGGAAGTTTTGGCTAGCAATTGTTTTCTTTTTATTGTCTCCTCCAGATAGAACTACCATGAAGAAGCAAATGATCCAGTCTATCTGATTTTAAATCCTCTGCCTGGGGCAGATGCTGGTAACGATGTGAGCTTTTGTACAACGGCAGCTAACTGGGGAGGAAAGAGAGGGAGGCCTATTTCAGAAATTGGATAATCCAAAGAGCAAAAGCTTACTTGTATATCGCTTACAATTGTAGGAATTTAAAATAATTTACAACAGCCTGTCAAACTCTACCCCATCCCTGACGTGTGTGACAGGTGACCACAGCTCAAGTACCTCTGTGTGGTAGCACTCTTCTGATTTCAACAGAAGTATTGCAAATATTCAGTGCAATTAGAATGGGTTGAAAACAGCCAGGTGCCTGTGACCTGAGTGAGCTCAGTGCTGGTTTCTCTTAGAACCCAATCTGTGGGCTGCCAAGTGGGCTGCCCTGGTGGCACGCACGTATTGCTCCATGAAAGTGGTGGGGATCCAGCCAGATGTGTGAGAATCTGGGTGGTCCTGAGAGACTCCCCCACACAGACCTGCAGCCACGCTGTAGCAGCTGGATGGATGAGCGTCTGCTTTGGAACAGATAATTCATGGTCCCAAGTTAGTGGGCCTCTGTGGTAGAGGGGCTTTCTGTTCTACAGATTGATAAAACCATTATAGCCATATTATCTGTTTTTCAAAAGATTTTTTTTTCTATTTAAGATTGGAATTTAAGCAACAGGATAAAAATAATATGTAACTTTGTATTGTTTTAGCCCTTGGCCTATAGATTTCAAATAACTGAATTAGAATTGAATTAGTCTTTTTTTTTTTGTCTAAGCAGAAATGAGCTGTAATTGAAGATTAAGATTTTTGATAGGCCGGGTGTGGTTATGCACGCCTTTAATCCTAACACTTGGGAGGCAGAGGCAGGTGGATCTTTGTGAGTTCAAGGCCAGCCTGGTCTACAGAGTAAGTTCCAGGACAGCTGGGGCTACAGGGAGACCCTGTCTTGAAAAGACAAAAAAAAAAAAAAAAAAAAAAAAAAAAAAAAGATTTTTGTTTTATGGGGCTAGAGAAGTTAAAAGGGAGGACAGGAGTTCAATTCTCAGCACCCACACTGCAGCTAACAATGGTTCTTAACTCTAGTTCCAGGGGATCTGATGCCCTCTTCTGGCCTCCACAGGCATTGCATGCATGAACAGACACACGCAGGCAAGCAAAACACTCATATACATAAAATAAAAATAAATAAACCGGGCGTGGTGGCACATGCCTTTAATCCTAGCACTTGGGAGGCAGAGGCAGGTGGATCTTTGTGAGTTCAAGGCCAGCCTGGTCTACAGAGTGAGTTCCAGGACAGCTGGGGCTACAGGGAGACCCCTGTCTTGAAAAGACCAAAAAAAATAAAATAAAATAAAATAAATAAAAATAAATATAAATAATAAACATTTTTGTTTTGTTTTCATATTTCCCTGTTTCTAAATTTCTGCCCTCACTCCAGCATCTCAGGGAGAAGTAATGGGCTCAGAAAATACCAGCTGCCTTTACTGAGCACATACGACGTGGAGCCCTGGGAGAACTTGGCCCACAGGCCAGCCAGTTCATCCTCCCGCACCTTTGGAAGGTGGTCACCAGTGTGAAAACTGAGGCTGAAGAGAAGCCAAGCCAAGGTCTGAGCCAAGACCCAGCTTCAGACTCCACAATCCTGGAATAGGCTGCCATGCAGGAACCTACAAAAGTCTGTTAATTTTGTTCATTTGGAGGCAAAATTATTTATGAAATCATGAAAAAAAGAAAGGAAAGAATTTACGACTGGAGGGTAATATCCTTTTCTTTCTCTGTCTTTGAAAATAGACCATTTTTTGAGAAATTTTAGATTTATAGAAAAATTAAGAAGTTTCTCCTTTTACGTGTTTCTGTTTCTCATCTTTTTCTAAGATAGTAAAGGTGTTGACATTGCATTTTGTTTCATAGAGGCTTTGTAAAAAATGTTTATGAGTATTTTGCCTGTACCTATGTAACTTTACCACGTGTTTGCAGTGCCAGTGGAGGCCAGAAGAGGGCATCAGATCCCCTGGGAAATGGAGTTAAGGATGGGTTTTAGTGGCCGTGTGTGTTGGTAACCAAACTTGGGTCCTCTGCAAGAGCAGACAGCACTCTTTGAACCATCTCTCCAGCCCCTTATAGAGGCCTATAACATTTTTATTATCTTGTAGTTTCATAACAAACCACTGACATTTGTTGATAATTGGCCTCACCATTTCCAGCCTTTTCTCCTGTGTTTTTTTCACATGGAATCTCCATTCTTGTCTTTATCCTGATGTCTGCTAAGAAGAGCCAGGGGTGACCAAGACTGGGGGTTGGAGTCATGGCCTTGGTTTGAGCCCCAGCTCAGCCACTAAATAGCTGGGCAAGTGAAGTTCTTTGTGAATCCCAGTTTTCTCCTCTGGAAAATGGGGAGAACGAGAATCAACTAAATTACCATTGTGGCCTTGAAAGGGTTCTTATGTAAGTAAGCCTTACACCAGATGGGAATCTAGGCTAACACAATTTTATTTATAAGCCACAGCTGAAACATTCAAATAACTACATCTCTAGAAAATAAACTAACGAAATTCAATCAAGCAATGGATAGGACACTGTGTGGAAACTAGTGGATCTGAGTTTGAACCCTGCCCTTCCCACTTGGCGGCTTTTGCCACCTATTTACAGAGCTGCTTCAAGGACTGGATAGGTGTGTGTGCCTAATAGGTCTGCCCCATAGGCTGAGTCTCCCTATAGCTTCAGACCCTTCCTGGTCCCTTCCTGGGAATAAATGTCCTTCACTTCCTGAAGCTCTTCTGTTTAACACTCTATGAGTCCAAGGCCAGCCTGGTCTACATAGTAAGCTCCAGGCCAGCTAGGCAAAAAAAGAAAGAAAGAATTCTATCCAGGTCTGGTGCCACACACTTATAAATCCCAGCACTTGAGAGGTTGAGGCAGGATCGGGAGTTTAAGGTCAACCTCAGCTACTAGCCTGGTCTATATGAGACCTTGTTTCAAAAAAAACAAAAGAAGCTGGGCGGGCATGGTGGTGCACGCCTTTGATCCTAGCACTTGGGAAGCAGAGGCAGGTGGATCTTTGTGAGTTCAAGTCCAGCCTGATCTACAGAGTGAGTTCCAGGACAGCTGGGGCTACAGGGAGACCCTGACTCGAAAAGACCAAAAACAAAACAAAAATAAAAACAAAACAAAACAAAAAAGATCAGGGAGATGGTTCAGCAGATAAAGACACTTAACATCAAGTCTGGTGACCTGCCTTTGATCCCTGGGATCCACGTTACAGAAGGGGAGAGCCAGCTTCCACAAGCTGGCCTCTAGTCTCGTGGCCATATGCACCTGTACACATAACATACACACACATGAGAGAGAGAAAGAGAGAGAAAGAAAGAGAGAGAGAGACATGCATATATACAAATAAATAAATGCAACAAAACCTTTAAAATCCAAAGGAAAGAAAGGAAGAAGAAAGAAAGGAAAGAAAGAAAAAAATTCTGCAAACTACAGTTTATTTATTGGCAGTTTCTCTGCAGAGTGCTTTATAAGTCACAGCACATAGAACACTTCTCTATGATGGACCCCTACCTCCGTGCCACCCACCCATTGCCAAGATAGCCCCAACTCACACAGTAGGTCTCTCTCTTCCCATCACCTCCCAAGGGTGCTCTTCACTTTAGGTTCTGAGCTGCTTCTGAAATGCTTTCTTATGACCACTTCTTAAGTGTGTGCTTCTACCACAAACTGTGCAGGCCTATGACATGAACGACTCCTTGTGCCTTTAAACCTGCACGTCACTTTGATGAGATGCTCTCCAGATAGGAAGAATTGCAAAAAAGGCCAAGCTATCTTGTGTTGTTCCTGGTATACAGGTGGTGTTGTTATTGTCCGATGGTTATATGTATTTGGCAGAACTAAAACAATGAGATCCTCAGTGTAGGAGAAAGAATAAACCCCCAGAATTTAATTTTCAAGGGTCAATAGGAAGTAACAATTTTATTAAAAATTTTTTTTATTAATTTTTATTTATTTCTATATGTGTATGAATGTATTGTCAACACTACCAACTCACTGAAAACTCCTAGAAACAATGGCTAGCCCAGACACAAGTAGCCCTAATGCCCGGATCTTGGTGCTGAAGTTGTGGTACTGTGTCTCACTCAGAGAAACTGGGGATTCCCAGAGAAATTTCTGGTTTTAGCTCAGAGACAGGGAGTGGACAACTTGAGTTTCTTGCAAATTATCACAGGACTCGGGAACAACCTGAAGAGACTTCTAGTTAACCAAGTGACAATTAAAATATCCATAAAGGTAATAACTTCAATCTAGTAAAATTTGTCAGAAGTTATTAAAATCATAAGTTCATAATGATAACAAAAGAGAAAAAGAGAAAGCATGGGGTAATGGAGGAGACCAGGAGGCAGTAGCAGGAAGAGGGAAAGAGAGCACTCAAGGGCCCATGGAAAGATGCTAGGAAACAACTCAATGGTCTGAAAACTGGAACTCTCTGGAGAGAGTCTTCCCTTTTCTATGTGAACTGTGTAACTAGATAACCAAAGAGGAGATGAGAGAATTTCTTTTCTTTTTGTAGTATTACTGTGTATTGAACCCAGAGCTTCAGGCATGCTAAACTAATGCTCTGAGCTACACCCTTAGCCTGAGAGTTTCTTTTCATAAGCATGTTTCAGCTAATAAATTAAGATGGTGTTCTAGTTTGTCTTCCATTGCTGTGACAAAACACTCTGACCAATACCAACTTGGGGAGGAAAGGGTTTATTCAGCTTACATCTCCTGAGTCACAGTTCATCACTTAGGGAGCCCAAGGCAGGAACTCAGGGCAGGAACCTGGAGACAAGAGCTGAAGCACAGGCCAGGCCATGGAGGAATGCTGTTCACTGGCTTGCTCCCCTGGCTCATGCCCAGCCTGCCTTATACAGTACACAACAACCTGCCCAGGGTGGCACCACTCATTGTGGGCTGGGCCCTCCCACACTGCTGAACAATCAAGACAATACTCCACAGACATGGCCACAGGCCAATCCAATGGAGCCAATTCCGCAATTGAGGCTCCCCCAACCCAGGTGTGTCAAGTTGACACTAAAGCTATCCAGCACAATTGACCCCTTCTCAACTTGACACATAAAACACATCACTATTAAACCACCACCTTTCCAGTTCTTATCCCCAAAGCATGATGTTAACATGAATCACAACCTAAGACAGTACAAACTTAAAAGCCCCACAGTCCTTAAAATGTCCAAACGCTTAAAAGTTCAGTCTACTAAAAGTCTCTTAACTGTGGGCTGCTGTAAAATCCAAAACAAGTACTGTCTTATTTCAAAGGGAAGAATCAGGCACACTCAAAAAACAAAACCTAAGTCCAGCAAGTAGCTCAAGGCTGGACACCTGGGACTCACTTGCGCTCTTCTGGGCTGTCCGTGGCACATACAGCTCATCTCGCAGGCCCAGGCCAGCTCCATTCCACACCTGCCGCTGCTCTTGGTGGTCGTCCCATGGTCCTGGCATCTCCAAAAAGCTGGGGTCGCCACTGAAACTGAGGTAGCACCTTCACCAATGGCATGTTCTGAGCTCTCCTGGTGAAAAGCCTCAGCTTCTCTCCATGACCCCTGAAATCCTGGGGTCTTCACTGCAACCGAGGTGCACTTCCACCAATGGTCTTTCCTGACCTCTCACAGTGCCAAGCCTCGGCTGCTCTCTGTGACTCCCTCAAATTTCAACACCGGAACCATATAGGAGACTCTTACATGTTACCAAGTCCTGCTTCTGGCTTGACATGGAGGCTCGGGCCCCTTCAGGAACATAGCTTCTGTGTGCTGACCCTGAAGAAATTCTTCCCAGAAGATTTCACCACAGTGATGCTGGTCTCTTGTTACTTACAGCTGATTCTTTAGCCCCAGCTGACCAGAACCCACAGATTACACAGTCCTGATGATCTCTGCTCCCCTTTGAAACTAGAAACTTCACAAGCCAGGCCTCCATCTTCTACAACTCCTTCAGCAAAACTGCTCCAAGCTCCACAGCAATGATCTTTAGGCATTCAATGATCTTCCTAGCCCAAGTGTATCAAGTTGACACTAAAGCTATCCAGCACAGATGGGGAGATATAATGGGAATATTAGCATTTTGTAACCTCTAATGAGTGAATGGATCTGGGGTACTAATTAACCTATTAACATCATAGAATGGGCATTTCTGCAGATCTACTGACAGAACACAGTGAACTGGAAAGCTAAGAGGGAATGCGTGCTGAGGCCCCGCCTTCACCACTCAGACCTGAGGACTGCTGTTCTCTCCCTCACTCTCGAAGCTGTCTGTGCACACCACTGCTCCTCGGGCACTCTGGAACTTGATTGCTGCCTGGCTTCTTTGTTTCTACTCTTGTCTCACAGTCTAATATCCACTCACCAGCTAATTGACCCTTAAAATTCTTTTAGAATTATATTTATTTTTCTTTTACATGTATGAGTGTTTTTCCTGTGTGTTACACCACATGTGTGCAATGCCTACAAAGGCCAGAAGAGGGTGTCAGATTCCCTGGACCTGGAAATTATGGAAGGTTGTTAGCCTATTGTGTAGGTGTTGAGAATTGAATCTGGGTCCTGTACGAGAGCAGCCAGTGCTCTTAGCCACTGAGCCATTTTTCCAGCCCACTGTGAGGCTTTCTTTACTTTCTTCTATCACCTGCAGCTCTGCTGCTCTTAATTCCTTTTAATGTAGTTTATTATTTGCACCTCTTTTTGCTGTATATTTATTTATTATCTCCTCCCCTTCATTATAAGTTCTGGAGGGAGGTATTACATTTTATTCATTTCTATATCCCCTGGAATAGTGCCTGGTACACGGTATGTGCTCAATTAGGATCTTTGGAATAACTGAATGAAAACCATGTTTTGTTTATTTTAGTATTTATTAAACTTCTTTGCTTCATGATTTTTAAAATATTTTATTTATTATTTGTATTTTATGTGTATGAGTGCATTGCCTGCATGTGTGTAACTGCGTAATGCCAGAGGAGGGTAGAAGGGGGTGTCAGATCCTCTGGAACTGGAGTTATAGACAGACAGTTGTTAGCTGCCATGTGAGTGCTGGGAACCGAACCAGAGTCCTCTGTAAGAGCAGACAGTGCTCTTAACTGCTGAGCCATCTGTCTAGCCCCTACCTCGTGATTTTTATACCTTCAGCTGTGTTTCAAAAATATTATATTCATATTGTGTGTATGAATTTTGGAAATATGAGTATATTCCTAAGTTGTATTTCTGTGGGAAAAAAAGTATCAGAGTTCCATAGCAAATTTTAAATTTCCATCATGAAAAAAATTGAGTTTGAAAGCCCAATGAGGGCACAGGAATGAAGCATGCCAGCTATCAGACATGGTGCAGGATACAGTGAGGCTTCTGAACCGTGTCCACAAAGCAGTGTCTGAGCCTGTCCACCAGATGAGTTGGGGGGAAGATCTTCTGCAGTTGTACTCTCAGGGAGCCACTAGGTGGTGCTGTCAGAGACTTGTGGTTTTTATTGTTGCTGAGGGGAAATTCTGGGGTAATTTTCAAAGTTAAGCAACTTTTTAAAAATTTTTATTTATTTTCATATGTGTATGAATGTACTGTCTGCATGTAGGTTTGTGCACCCGTGTCGTGCAATGCCACGGAGGTCAGAAGAGGGCGTTGGATTCCCCTGGAACTGGNAGTGATGACATTGGCAATAAAACAGATGGGAATCTCTCTGAAAGAGACTGAAGGAAGAGTAATTAAAAAAGAAAAATATTTTTTAAATTTTATTTATTTTTGTATGTGTATGAATGTACTGTCTGCATGTAGGTTTGTGCACCCGTGTCGTGCAATGCCACGGAGGTCAGAAGAGGGCGTTGGATTCCCCTGGAACTGGAGTTAAAGATGGTTTTCAGCTAGGATGTGGGTGCTGGGGGTCGAACCTGGGTCCTCTGCAAGAGCAGTCAGTGCTCTTAACCGCTAGGCCATCTCTCCAGCTGGCAACTTTTTTTTTTTTTTAATCACAGAAACATCACAGAACATTGTAGAACATTCAGAAAATACAAATAAACAAAATGACTATTTCCAGAAAAGCCACTGTGAGCAGTCATGTGACCACTGTGATAACTGACAGCCAGCACTGAAGTGAGTAATAATGGCTTGCGTTTTCTGTACTTACTGTGTGTCAGATACTGTACCGGTGCTGTCTGTCTGCCAGTCAGCTCCCCAGGGTATCTGGGAAGTTTTTCTCTCTACATCATATGTGAGGTGTAGACATAGTTCTGTAGCTATGCATATATTGATAAATATAGCACATTGGTTTTTACTTGTTAAACCAGCACATAGTAGGTGATCAATAAATATTAGTTGAGGATTTACTGATGTGTTCATGAAAAGCATCTACTCCATGGTGTCTTTCCACACATGGTGGCTGGATAGTTCATAGTGCAGTATGTATTAACGCTAATGAAGTTACAGAACAAGCTGTTAATATAGTTGCCTGGAAAGAACTGGGCTTAATTGTTTGTAAACCCCAGAAACAATAAGTCCAAATTCAGTATCTTACTTGCATTTCTCCCCTTTGTCTTTCAGCTCCAGGTCTACGTTTGCTTTGGGCTCAGGGAACTCTGCCCCAGGCTGGCAGAAGTCTGAACAATGAAGCCAGCATGGAAGCCTCAGCTTTCAAGCCTCCCCTCTCTAAAGTCACACTTAATAAAAAGTTGCCTATTTTATTTTATGTGTGCATTTTGGCTACATGTATGTAAGTGCACCTGCGTTGTACCAATCCCAGTGCAGACCAGAAGAGGGTATCAGATCCCCTGGAACTGGAGGTATAGAGTGTTGTTAGCTGCCATGTGGGTGCTGGGAACTGAACCTGGGGCTTTTGCAAGAGCAGACAGTGCTCTTAACCACTGAGCCATCTCTCCAGCCTCTAGGACTTATTGAAAGAGCATTGGATACTGACAATGGCTCAGAGCAGCTGTCCTCAACAGAATCCTTTGGAGTCACTGTGTAGGTAGTGGAGCCCAGTGTCCATCTCCTTCTCTCTCTGACCCAACTGTGGACATTTTTATGCCAACAAAAGGTTTTTGCAATTGACCATGTTAACTTCTTTGAATTGCTGTGAACAAAGTACCGTGCTGGATATTCGATGGAGGTAAAGGACAGAGAGATGATGTCATCTCTGCCTTCTAGAAGCGTCCACAGTAGTTGGTAAACTATAAGAAGCTGGCACCCTTGAGAGGGGCAAGCCCAACCACTTACAAGTCTTCTGAGCTCCACTCAGTAACAATAGAGAATTTCTGGAGAGGGGACCATGCGTGTATATAACACCCAGAGTGTTTGCTTCAACTTGCATCTCA
Organism: Rhizomys pruinosus; assembly: GCA_009823505.1. NCBI lineage: Eukaryota > Metazoa > Chordata > Mammalia > Rodentia > Spalacidae > Rhizomys > Rhizomys pruinosus. Next base: position 1,713,117 of record VZQC01009277.1, on the reverse strand, counting down.
GAAGTACTGGATGGAATTCTTGAGGGAAGGAGGGCTTGTCTGTGGAATGTGTGTTTACAATAAGCATCAAAGGTACTTTTATGTGCACTGAGGTTTGAAATGCACTGCTCTAGGGTCCAAGATGGCTGCAGATGATGCTGGAGATTATTGAAAGGAAGAGGCGTGCATGCTGATACACTCTCTTACATAGCAGACACTTGCTAATTGCCTGTATCTTTCAACTCTTTAGAGTGCTGTGAGAATCTGTTACAGACATTCCCTATTTTAGAGTAAGAAAGTCGTGACACAGAGAGGCTCAGTAACTTACCCAAAGCATGCACAGAAAAGGGTGGTGGGGCTATGACTCAATCCATGTGGTCTCATTTCCAAGCCCAGCTTTCCACTCACCTGCCCCTCACAGATGCTGGCTTTCAGAGAAGCCTCAAAGAGAGGCCTGGGAGGTGCAGAATTGTCCAAGTAGAGGACATTGGAAAAATTATTCATTTTGGAATGTACTATATATCCATCAATAACTACTGGTTCTGAGCTACTTTACAACTACATTGTATGGTACTGTATGTGTGTGTGTGTGTGTTTTGTCTTTTTGAGACAGGGTCTCCCTTTAGTCCCAGCTGGCCTGGAGCTTGCTCTGTAAACCAGGCTGGCCTTGAACTCACAGAGATCCACCTGCCTCTGCTTCCTGAGTGCTGGGATTAAAGGTGTGCACTACCACGCCCAGCAAGTGCCTGTTTTATGCACTAGCTTACCTAATTCTTGTGACATCTCTGACATAGCATTTGACCGTTTAGAGATAAAAAATATTCACACAGAATGTAAGTGCTTTCCCCCAAAACTGCATATAGCTATTAAATAGTGGATTGGGGTCTATTTTTTAAATACTGGTTGCATCAATGAAGATGCATTCAGCTATAAGTAACAGAAAACTCAATACAAAGTGACCTGAACAACACAGAATGGTGTTCTCTGTTGTTTCTCTCCTATCCATGAGGCAGGATGGGTTTCAGGGTTGGTTAATTCAGAGGCTCAGTGATGTCATCACGGTCTTAAGAACAGTTCAATTTTGGCTGGGCATGGTGACGCACGCCTTTGATCCTAGCACTTGGGAGGCAGAGGCAGGCAGATCTTAGTGAGTTTAGGGCCAGCCTGGTCTACAGAGTGAGTTCCAGGACAGCTGGGGCTACAGAGAGACCCTGTCTCGAAAAGAACAAAAAAAAAAAAAAAAAAAAGAACAATTCAATTTTATCTGCCCAAATCTGAGCAGTTTTATGGGTTGAATTGTGTTCACCCAAACAAAAACACTCATTCCTAACTCCCAAGATCTCAGACTATGTTTCTTTAGAAATATAATATTTTTACATTTATTTATTTTGTGTGAGTGACTGTCCGTGCATGGGCATATGTGTGCTACGGCGCATGTACGGAGATCAGAGGGCTGGCTCATAAGGGTCCCAGAGATATAGAATTCAGGTTGTCAGACTTGGCAGCAAATGCCTTTACCTACTGAGCCATCTTGCTAGCCAGAAATAGACTCTTTACAGAGGTAGCAAAGTCTTTAGGTTAGGACACGTTTGAGTAGTATAAAAGGGGGATTCATGAAGACAGACACGGGTGCAGGGAAGACAGGGTGAGCCTCTCAGGGAAAAGGTGGCCACATTGCTGGAGAGATACATGTCACAGCCAAGCAATGACAAGGATTTCAGGTAAGCACCAGGTCCTGAAAGGACACGGGATTCTCCCTTGGGGCTGACAGAGAGGCACGACCCTGCTTGAACCTTGATTTCCAGCTTCTAGCCTCCAAAATTGTGGAGTCATGTTTGAAGCCCTTAGAACTCAGGCAGAATTGTTTTCTGCCGCTATCCTTTGGCTGGTAGATAGGTGCCCGAGGCTGACCAATCACATTCCATAAGCATAACAGGAGGCTGAAAGAGAGTGCATTGGTTACTTTTCTGTTGCTGTGATAAAACACTATGACCAAGGCAACTTATAGAAGGAAGAGTTTATTTGGGTAGTGATTCCAGAGGGATTAGAGTCCGTAATGATGGAGGAGGCGTGACTCAGGAAGGTGGGCCAGAGCACAAAGCTGCGCTATGACAGCTTCATGCAGGCACAGGGAAGCAGAGAGTGACTGGAAATGGAGCAAGGCTTTGCGACGTGCTTCCTCCAGCCAGGCTGCACCTCCTAAAACCTCCCAAAACAGCGCCACCAACCGGGGACTAAATATCCAAATACTTGGAGCCTATGGGGGGCATTTATTCAAACTACCACAGAGAGAACAGGAAGTGGGGCTGGGCTATTAAACCTCTTACCCTTCCTCCAGCAAGGCTCTACCTCCTTAAGTTCTATAACCTTCCCAAACAGCACCAGCGACTGGAGACCAAGTGTTCAAACGCATGAGCCTAAGGGGAAGACTTCTCATTGAACCACAACAGGGGCAAAGGAAACAGCCAAACCCACCTTCTACAGATTTCACCACGTCTCCCTAATCTATGTTGAGCCCCAGTGACTGTATTTAATGGGAGGGGGCTTTGTCTCATTTTTCCTATTGTGATAAAATACCCTAATAAAAGCCACTCAGGGGAGAAAGGGTTCATCTGGGCTCAAGTTCAAGGCTAAATCCATCATGGTAGGGAAGTTGCGTGGGAGCTTGAGACATCTGGTCGTCTTGCAGCCACAGTCTAGGAGCAGAGAACATAAATACCTGTGCTTTGCTTTCTTCTGTATACAGTCCAGAATCTCAACCACCCATGGTGGGCAGGCCTTCCCACTTCCACCTGATCAAGGCAATCCTCCAAATACATGACCAGAGGCTCACCTCTGTGATGCAAGACCCAGAACTTGACAAGTTGACAACTGAGATTAAGCATTGCAGAAGTAATTAAAATTAAGCGAACTCATGAAACTGAGCCCTAATTCAATAGGATTTGTGACTTGGAGAGATGGCTCAGCAGTTAAGAACACTGGCTGCTCTTGCAGAGAACCCAGGTTCAAATCCCAGCATCCACAAGGCAGCTAGCAACCATCCTTAACTCCAGTTCCAAGAGATCCACCGCCCTCTTCTGACCTCCTCTGGCGTTGCACAACACATGTGGACGTACATACATGCAGCCATAATACTCATGTACATAAAAAATAAGAAATCTCTCTGTATGGACCAAAGAAAGAGCATGTGAACACACAGAAAGAAGGTAGCTGTAAGTCAGGAAGGGCACCCTCAGCAGACATCAACCAACTGTGTCCACACCTTGACTGGGGATTCCCAGTCTCTGGAAATGCAAGAAAACATGTTTGGGTTGTTGAAGCCACATGATCTATGGTATTTGTTATGATATCTAATATATTAACCTTAGATATGAAGGGGTCAAGGGCTGAGCTCAGTTGGTTCAGTGCCTGCACAAGCAACAGGACCTGAGTCTGGATTCCCGGAGCCCCGATCAAAAGCTGAGCATGGTGGCATGTTGGCTAGTAAGCACCAAGGGTTTGCCCAACTCCCACCGCTGGGGGGAGTCGGGCAAACCCTTGGTGCTTACTAGCTAGCCAGTCTAGCCCAGGGGTAGGCTCCAGGCTCAGTGACAGACTGTCTTTAAATTTTTATTTACTCATTTTAATTTTATTATTTTTATTTTTTATGTGTTTGAGTGAATTGTATGCATGTATGTAAGTGCACCTGTGTTGTACAATGCCCATGGAATAACCTTAGAAGAGGGTGTTGGAGCCAGGCGAGGTGGCGCTCGCCTTTAATCCAGGCACTTGGGAGGCAGAGGCAGGCAGATCTCTGTGAGTGCAAGGCCAGCCTGGTCTACATAGTGAGTCCCAGGCCAGCTGGAACTAAAGGGAGACCCTGTCTCAAAAAGACCAAGAAAGAAAAAAAAAGAAAAAGAAAAAAATAAAGGAAGAGGGTGTTGGATCCTCTGGAACTGGAGTTAAGGATGGTTGTTAGCTGTTATGTAGGCACTGGGAACTGAATGAACCCAGTCCTCTGAAAGAGCAGCCAGTACCTTTAACCATTGAGCCATCTTTCCAACCCCCTTATTTTTATTTTTATGTATGAATGTTTTCCCTGCATGTATGTAAGTGCATCCATGTCATGCAATACCTGAACAGCCTGGAGGAGGGTGCCGGAGCCCCTGGAAATGGAGTTATAGACGGTTGTTAGCCACCATGTGGGTGCTGGGAACCTAAGAGGGAACTGCTCTGGAAGATGCTCTTAGCTGTGGAGTCATCTCTCCAGTCCTGAGGGACTGCCTTTAAAACAACAACAACAAAAAGCTGACCAGTGGTTGAGGAAGACACCTAGCCTTAACCTCTGACCTCCACACTCACATGCATGTCATACATGTACACTTGAACATGTATAGACCCCCCCCCCCTTGCACACATACACAGACAAGAAAAGAAGTGGAAGAGTCAGCTTCTGAGATGCAGGGCTGTGTGTGAAGAAGCGGGTCAGTAAGATGGAGTTTTATCAGGACGGAAGCTGGGTAGGGGGAGGACTTCTGGACAGCCCACCAAGAGTAATTACTTATTCCATCCCAGATCTTCCTCACCACACTCCAAGCACCTTTTCTTTGTTTAGGTTTCTCTGCATAGGGCGGGAATGCTTGCTTCTATCTGGCATAGGGGTAAAAGAAGTGAGCTTGGATTTGTAAGTTAATTTGAGTTACACAAATATTGTTTCTTATAGAACCTGAAGCTCTGTGCTTGACTCAATGGCCAAAACACAGAATCTGATGTGAAGTATCTTGGGACCAATAGGAAACGTACCACTTTCCTTTACTTGTTCTGCATCCAGTTTCCATGTGACTGTCTTACAACAAGGAAGGGCTGAGGAAATGGTCTGAAACAGGGGCATTTGGACCCGTTTCAAGAATATTTAGTGGGGCTGGAGAGATGGCTCAGTGGTTGAGAGCGCCAACTGCTCTTGCAGAGGACCCAGGTTCGATTCCCAGCACCCACTTAAAAAAAAGACTATTAAGACACCCTCCCTCTACCTGCTTCACCACGAAAAAGTCAGATATGCAGGTGCCCATGACCACCACTTGGGCCAGCTAACAGTCCCAGACACACCCACAGGGCATCTCCATGTTGATAAAGCACACAGCTCCTTAGGCATATGCATACATAAGGGGTAAGAAATCCATTAAAGAGCCAGACGTGGTGGTGCATGCCTTTAATCCCAGCACTCCGGAGGCGGAGGCAGGTAGATCTCTGTGAGTTCAAGGTCAGCGTGGTCTACATAGTGAATTCCAGGCCAGCTGGGGCTAAAGGGAGACCCTGTCTCAAAAAGATCAAAGAGAGAGAGAGAGAGAGAGAGAGAGAGAGTTAAAGAAATCCATTAAAGGATCCCGAATATGGTGGAGGAAATATGACAGGATAAGTATGATGTAATTTAAGTATTTTGGCACAGCAAATGAAAGGAAATTACATTTCCTATTATCTCCGAACAGTTATTGAAAATGAAATGAAATATATTCTGTACTCCCCCCAAAAGTCAAGGTTTCTTTTTTTTTCCTCTTAGGTGAGATTTTTCCTGCAGTTTATTCATTTGGTATGCATCCCCCTCCTTTCACGATGTGGAGCATTTTGTTAGGAAACATTCAATGAAAAAAAATGGACGGAAAAAGTATACTACTCCTTTAAAATATATTGCAAGAATACTCATTTTCAGCTTTTTATTACAGCACTAGCTGGTATTCTTGCATGCAGTTTTGTAATTTATTCTGAACATTCTACTTAAACCTTTTTTCAATAGCATGATTTTATTAGAGTCAGCTCACTGGACTTTCCCAAAAAGGTATTTAAGATCAAATAAAACCAGTGCTTGGAAAAATATCATTACAATATGAAAGCAGTTACAAAAACATTAGTACTGCAAAGTTTTATTTCAAATGGCTGAGCTTGCTGTAGCCGGGTTATGGCGCTTCCACTTCTGAGACACACTTCTTGGAGAAATGGAAAAACTGTCATCTTAGCAGTTTTTGCATATGGTAGGGGACAGTGGGGGGAAGGAAAAGGGATGGCATTTTAAAGTGAGGCAGGGGACACTTCAGATGCTGGCATTAGAAGGAAACATGGATCGCTTTCTATCCCGGACCTCTTGTCCTCAAGCCGTACTTCCTAGCCACCCCACTTCTCAACCCTCCCCGCAGATAGGAACTTTCTAGTTAGCCTTTCACCCATAGACACACCTGCTGCCTGGAATGCAGAAGGGGTCTTTTGAAAGCATGAGTGGTTTGGTCATGGAATCAAATGTGCCCTCCCCATTATATTCCTAACCTAATTAACCAACTTGGGTCTGTGCGGAGCCTTTTTGGTCAAATCATGTCTTTAGCACCTCCGTCTGGGCAGGCACAGAGAAGTCTGCATCCGTGCTGGTGCTGTGGACCCCCCTACCTTCAGTGGGGAACACTCAGCAACTCTTGCTTTCTCCAGAGTGGGTCCCAAGGCTGTCCCCACGCTCACCTTGACTCTGGCCGAGGAGCAAACAGTGGCCTGCTCTCCCTTGCTTCAACATGGAGCTCAGGAGATGACCATTTTCTCATTCAGTTGCACATACTCTTTCCGGGGCAGTTGCCACGCAGGGACCACAGTCCAGAGGGCCTTCTCTTCAAGGGGGTTGCTGTCAATTAAAGCCCCATGTTTATCGGGGGAAAAGTGTCATTTGTCACATTCCCCAAAGAGAGCTGCTGGATTTACATGTGAGAAGTAATCTACTCCGGATGCCTCAGCACAGAGGGTTTGGTCAGTCAGTGAAAATGAAATAAATCTGCATTTTTGCACACTGATATTTCGAGTAGGTGATTATCAATCTACACGCAATTCTGTTACCCAATATTTTTCCCAGTTCTTTTCCTCCAAGCATCAAATCCGAGGCAGAACACTTACAACCTGAAGTTGGCAGATTAGGTAGTTTCTATGTGGACTTTCAAATGCAATTTTTAAATTGCGAGTTACTATTCATATTACTTTTCTAAGGAGAAATATGCTTAAAAAGTAAAGTCTTTATTGCTTCTTAAAAGGCCCAGCACTCTGTGATAAATTCTCATATTTTGACTGTTAATATGTTTGAATGAAAATTATTTATACATTTGGGTGAGGTTGAGTGGTTTTCATTTGATTGCTGCCTCTGGAAATGAAAGCAGAGTAGCAGGAAATTTACATGTCATGCTGTGATGTATATCCAGATTATGAGATGATTGTGCGCAGACGAACCCCAAGTAAAATCATTCCCATCAAACTGTGACAACTGCAATTCCTGACAAGGCCTCTTAGTTTTGGGGGCTATTATCATTGTACAAGAATATAATCTATTGACAGCAGAGCTGTTTAATACATTTAAAGGCAGACAGTGGAAGAAATCTTAACTGTTTTCATTCCCCGCTGCACAAGGGCACAGATCAAAAGTGAATTATATTTAAAAGTATGCACGCATGATGATAGGATGCATGACATTCATCAACCTGTTTAGTCATGGTTAGGCTGAGGAGGGGAGAGCCAATATTGCTGCCATATGTGGTCTGAAATAGAGACGTGAGACTGCAAATCAGATCACTGCCCAGTCAGAGCAAACGCGGCAAAGATTTCTCTTTAATCCTTGTTCTCTACCTGTCTATACGCTGCACTGCCGTCCCTGTCTATGACGGTGATGGTGGTTCACTGGGGATGAGTGGGTGGTGGGTGACTTGGGCTTACTTGGCTTGGGTGGAGGAGCTGTGCGCCTTTTCCCTCTCCTGTCAGTGTGCTGATGTGTGCATGTGCAAGTATGGAGCCAGCCCTGTGTGTTACACAGAAGGCTACATTATGCTTCTTCTAGAAGCTCAGGGTTAGACACAGGGCATACAGAAAACTCCCAAGAGGATATTATGTGGCATACTTTGGCCTGCTCAGAGTGTTGGTGAAGGGCCACACTTCTTCCCTGCCCCAGCGGGGCATGAGTGGAGGGCTGCTCCAGGTTTCAGGCTGCAGACCTCCACAGCTGGTGGGGGCAGCACTTCTGAGGCCTGACAGGACCTAGCTTGTTCCCTGTGGTGAGAAAACTCCGTACAACATTGTATGTGATAAGGGCTGAAAATAAGCTACAGTAGGATGGTGAGTTCCCAAGCTCACTAAGGCTCCGAGAAGCACAGCACAGAATTCAGTATTTTTTGTTGGTGGTGGTCTTTTTGAGACAGGGTCTCCCTTTAATCCCAGCTGGCCTGGAGCTCGCTCAGTAGACCAGGCTGGCCTTGAACTCACAAAGATCCCCCTGCCTCTGCTTCCTGAATGCAGGGATTAAAGGTGTGCACCACCATGCCCGGCAGTATTTTTTTTTTTTTTAACAAAAGATGTTCAAAGGGAGTTTTAAAAAAGGAAATGAAGCCGGGCATGGTGACGCCTTTAATCCCAGCACTCGGGAGGCAGAGGCCGGGGGATCTTTGTGAGTTCAAGGCCAGCCTGGTTCACGGAGCGAGTTCCAGGACAACTGGGGCTACAGGGAGACCCTGTCTCGAAAAGACAAAAAAGGAAATGAAAAGACCTGATAAATTAAAGACCATATACTTAAAATGTCTAAGTGGAGACATAGAGGGGGACAAAAAGAAAGAGTTAAAAATACTCCAGGTTCAGCTCAGCACCAAACACACCTTCCAGGTCTTCGGCTCTGCATCTTGCAAATGAAAAATGTTGAAATAAACCATGCCGTCTCTCTTTCTCTTCAACTGGACCATTAGAGTGAATGCAAAATTGCTTTTGGCGCCCATACTAAAGGTTAACCCTGACAAGAGGCACTCAGCCTTTAGGGAAGGCTTTGTAGACTCTCCTTCTCCAAAGGGCACAAATCCCTAGTGAGTGTCACCAGGCCAGAACTGAAGGATTATGGGAATGTGAGTCCTCCAGTGGCCGGCCAAGGCCCTGCAGAGGTTTTTTTTTGTTGTTGTTGTTGCTTATTTGTTTGTTGAGACAGGTTCTCCCTGTAGCGCCATCTGGTCTGGAGCTCGCTATATAGATCAGGCTCACTTCAATCTCATAAGAGTTCTGCCTGCTTCTGCCTCCAGTGGGCTGGGATTAAAGGCATGCACCACCATGCCTTTGGGAGGGTGTTAACTTGGGCATGGCTGCCTGGGAAGGGATTCACTTCTCACTGAGAAGAAGGGAGTGGTAAGCAAAAGGAAACCACCCACCCATGTTCACGGGCAGCTCCCCTTAGCCCACTCTGACAGAAGAGGCATTATCTCTGGTGTTAGGATGGTGCCTCCTTTGTGAATGATGTTAGTTTATGCCAACACACAGATTGCCTTCAGTGTGTGTGGGCTGTGAGGATAATTACACCATCCTATATTTCAAAGGGCTAGCAGGCCACACTGTGGTAGTGGGTACTGCAGGGTCACACTGCAGTGGGCCGATGAGGAGACAGTGCCAAATCTAGCACCGGTACAAAGAAAGCATGCAATATATGGCTTCAATAAACTTTATTTTAGGTTTTTAGAAACTTCAAGGATTGTATAGAATTGAGTGTCTCTACCCAGTTTCTCTTGTGACTCACAGCTTATATCAATCTAGGACATTTGTCACAGATAATGAACTAATATATCACCTTGCTATTAACCAAGTCTATACTTCATTCATGTTTCCTGACTTTTCACATAATGTCCTTATTTGTCCCAGGATTCCACATGACATTTAGCTGTTAAATATCCTCAGTCTCCTCTTGACTGACACAGTTTCTCAGGCTTCCCTGGCTTTTTATAACTTGAAAGGGACTGAGAACCTCGTGCAAGGCTAGGTCACTGTACCACTGAGCTTCACTGCCAGCAGAACCTGAGGGTTTTGAGGCTGAGTAGCTAGGGATTCTGTCCAGTATCCATCAGTTGGGCTTTGTCTGATGTTTTCCTCACAGGCAAGCTGAGATTTTGAGTGGTGAGGAAGAAGACCACAGAGGTAAGGTACCATTTTTTCACATTGTGTCGGATGTTACATAAACATGAACTGTTGCCACCCGTGTTCTCCTTGGTCACCTGACCAAAGTGGTTTCTGCTTCTCTTAGGGCCTTGCTTCCATGCTATGGGATTCTTGGAGATGACGTCAGCAGGCTGACCAGTCAGATCCCCTCCTCTGGACTCTGGATTGGGATTGGAAGCTGCTAGGAGTTGCTTGGACTCAGTGTAACAAGATGGCCTTCTCCTGCTTTTTCATGAAGCAGCATCAACAGCTGGTCAGAATAATGAATGCAACAGAGAGGATTCGGGCAGAGACAGGGAAATGTAGAGAGACTGATACTTTTACGGTGTAGTTCAAGTCCAAGCTAGGAAATGCTAACCCTTTTCAATTCCTGAAGTGATTCTTGGGTCTACATCATGTTCGAATTTTCCTCAAAACAATTTTCATAGTCACACGGTGAGGCCATGGTATTCAATAACAGAGCCAGGATTTACCAGAAGCTGAAAGGCAACCAGAGCATCACAGACGAGGCTGTTTCAGTTCATCTTGCCCAGGGCCCAGCCCATGGAGTGGTACTCCACAACAGCTGTCTGTCCAGGCTTCCTGATGGAAAGTTGTCCCAAGAACTGAGCTTTCCAAGACTTGGTTCCACTCCCCGGGGGGACCCAACTTAACTGACTTCCTGTTTTAAGATATCTATACATATTTATGACAACATCTGCATTCCCCATTTTTCTTCTTAAAACAATTCATATGGGGCTGGAGAGATGGCCTAGCGGTTAAGAGTGCCGACCGCTCTTACAGAGGACCCGGGTTCGATTCCCAGCACCCACATGGCGGCTGAGAACCTTCTGAAACTCCAATTCCAGGAGAACTCCAGTTCCAGGGGAATCCGACACCCTCTTCTGACCTCCGCGGCATTGCACGACAGGGGTGCACAAACTTGCATGCAGACAGTACATTGATACACATACAGAAATAAATAAATGCGGGCGTGGTGGCACATGCCTTTAATCCTAGCACTTGGGAGGCAGAGGCACGCAGATCTCTGTGAGTTTGAGGCCAGCCTGGTCTACAGAGTGAGTTCCAGGACAGCCAGAGTTACAGGGAGACCCTGTCTCAAAAAGACCAAAAAAAAAAAAAAAATTCAAATGACTTTTGGTGAAACATAATTAATGTTTCTTAGGATATTTTAGGGAATTTTTATTTAACTTAAAATTTTATCACATTTTCATTTAGTGTGTGTGTGTGTGTGTGTGTGTGTGTGTGATGTGCCATAGTTCATAGGTGAAGGTCAGTGGACAACTCACTAGAGTTGGTTCTCTCCTTCTCCCATGTGGGTCCCAAGGATCATAGAGATTCAGGCTTTGTGATAAGTGCCTTTACCAGCTGAACAGTCAGACTGGCCCCAATAAGATGAGAATTTCATACATACTTATAATATCTTTTTGATCATCTCCTCCAACTCCTCCTGAATCCTCTCTTACACCCCTTCCCAACTTTAATAGCTCCTCAGCTATGGGTGGGGGCTCATGAGCCCGCCCCCATCCATGCTGGAAGGTTGACTGGCTTGATCTTGTACAGGTCTTGTGCAGACAACCGTAGCTTCTGTGAGTTCACAAGGCAGTGGTCCTGTCACATCCAGAAAACACTGCTTTGTTCCAGTCCTCCCTGCCTCTGGCTCTTACAATCTTTCCATCTTCTCTTCTGAGATGTTCCCTGAGCCTTGGGTGGAGGGTGTGTGTGATATAGATGTCTCATTTATGGCTGAGAACACCACAGATAACTGTTCTCTGCGATCTGCTGTGAGTCTGTATTAAGTATAGGATAATTTTTTCTCATTCTTTTGATTTTATGTTACTCTAAAATATGCATACATACCCTCCACCCATATACCAAAAATTTCAAAGTCTGAAAATAAATGGTAGCTTAATTCTAGAACCTGTTAAGGGATTCACAATGTAAGAGCACAGTTGTTTTCAGATGATGAGGAATATAACATTAACGTTGCTGAGTTTGCCTTACAACTAGGTAGTTGATGCTAGCATCCACAGATGAGGGATACCATTCATCGTTTGTTTTTCTGGGACTGTGTTACTTAAAATAACATCTTCTAATAATCTAATAATCTAAATAATCTAATAATATCTTCTAAGCTGGGCGTGGTGGTGCACGCCTTTAATCCTAGCACTTGGGAGGCAGAGGTAGAGGCAGGCGGATCTTTGTGAGTTCAAGGCCAGCCTGGTCTACAGAGCTAGTTCCAGGACAGCTGGGGCCACAGGGAGACCCTGTCTCAAAAAGACCCCCCCCAAAAAGATAATATCTTCTAGTTCCATCCATTTACCTGCAAAGTTCATGATGTCATCTTTCTTTACCGCTTCATAGAACTCCATTGTGTAGATGTACCACATTTTCTCTATCCACTCATTAGTTGAGGGGAGGATTTTTTTTTTTTTAAATCATTGCTGAAATCGAAGACCAAAATGTTCTCTCTCAACCTTGAAGGTAAGTATGTGAAGGCAGTTGGGGTAGAGAGAGGTGGCTCCCTGTTAGGCACAACCCTACCATCTTAGTGATCTTGGGGGCATTTGTTTGGCTTTGGCTTTCGGGTTTATGAAATGGATGTAAGCTCAGCTACTCCACAGGGCTGTGTGACTGCTAAAGAATGAAAGTCCCAGCAGTGTGCGTGGCACTGTGACTCTTGTTAGCTTTTGTTCCCTTCTCTCCCAAGCTGGCCTTGTTCACTGGGACAGTGTCCTGGGCTTAAAACCTCTTGAGTCCTTCATCATACTGTGGTTATTATTCCTTTAGTAGCTTTCAAATGAACCCAGTTTCATCTCTTACATCCACAGCATTTGGCACAGGGACTTGTACATACAAGTTACTCAATACATGCTTGATGGATTAATAAGCATGCAGTTTGATTATTCGACTCAAACATTCCCTGGGTACTTCTCATCGAGTTAGAGGAGGGATGGTAAACAACAGTAGGAAGTGTCAGAGGGTGAGAAGCTTGCCTTCCATCCCAGTTGGCAGCTTCAGTGTGGCATAGAGGTAAGGTATCTCCATGTCTTCCTGCTCTGGTGTTCAGTAAGAGTGTGTATGAGGGGGTTGCTGTAAGGAAAAGGAGGAGGCTAAGAGGGATGCTCCCTGGCTGTGAGGGGCCTATCAAAATTATGGCTTGAAGCTTATTTTTACTGTGCAATAGCGCACCCCGTCTCGGCTGAGCAGAAGCCTGTGAAACACAAGGTGAGCTCAGCAGAATCCATCACCAGTTGAGACTTAAAAATGTGTCCTAGCTCCGTACTTATTGAACACACAAGGAGTATGAATATCAGGTTATTCGGCTGTGAAATAAGATCAACAAAGTTAGTTATGTTTAATTTAACTGTTGAATGGAGGTTTAGCAATTTGGGACTGAACCTCGATGAAGAATGGAGAACGTGCAAACCAAACAGTAAATTCCCTCTCCTAATGGCCTTGTTGCTGCTGAGAGGAAAAAGCTGATCTGTGCTTTCCCTCCTCTGCCTGTCGCCATCAACCGCTAGGACCTGGCTGGGGTCCTGCTGTCCATGAGGGAAAAGCAAATAAATTACTGACACTGGGGGGGTCCCAAAGCCCGAGGAGCCCCCTTGAAAGCCAGAAGAATAAAAATACCTTCCCCTCCCACCTCCTCCCCATACTGCTCTGGGATGGAAGTTCAAGTAATCTCATTTGCATATGCATGCTATGAATTGTGAGTGAGGAGGAAGTAGAATGCACAGGGTTGCCTCCCGCTAGTGATGACTTGTGGGTTTTTTTTTTTTTCTGTTTCTGATATTTGATGATGCAACGCACCTTTTTCTGTCTCTTCTGCTCTCCTCTCCCCTTCCTTGCCCTGCCCTCACCTCTCGGCTCTTTCCTTTTTCCCCTTTCTTCCTCCAATAACCTACTGAGGACCCTGTTCTAGGCACTGAGCAAGGCCCATTGTGAGTCCAAACAGCCATAGTGCTGCCTGCCTTGGCATGTACAAGTTACTAAAAGAAATAACTTACCCAATAATTACAGAACTATAGGGGGCTGTGGAAGCATAGGACAGGGTACTGTGAGGTACAGTGAGGTACTTCAAGGTACTGTGAGGTACTGTGAGGTACTACAAGGTACTGCGAGGTACTTCGAGGTACTGCAAGGTACTGTGAGGGCCTGATGAGCACAGGGGCTGAGGACCAGAGTGGTTTGTGTGGGGTCCCTGCTGCCAGGCAGCAAGTAGAGGCCCAATTATGCACAATAAGGGTCCCAGAGTCCTCAGGCTCCCTAGAAGTCATGGGATAAAGGGGCAGCTTTTAATCAGAGGAGAGAGATTATTTACACAGGTGCCCTGGATGTGGCTGACGTTGAGTACAGGAACCCCACCTGTATCACACCAATGGATCTAGAGTCCAGTATTGGGAAATAACAGGAGTATAGCTTTTGGCTTAATGCAGGAAAACGAAACCCAAACCAAATCCTTTCTAACCAAGAGACAAATATGGACTACTGCATATTCAGCTAATTCTAATAATGAAAGGCACTGTGCTAGAAACTGCATGTGTCTCCCCTGCCCCTTCATTTAATCCTCACAACAATCTTAGGAGGCAGACTAGGCAGGTTAGGAAATAGAGAATCACAGCGGTCAAGTAACTTGCCCCAAATCTCACAGGTAGCAGACCTAGTTCTGAAGCTGAGGTCTGGCTAATGCTAAGGTCCTTTCTTCCTCTTTGCCCTGTCTTCTGCCCCCAAGAAAGGGCTACCATCCTAAGCAGGAAGGGAGCCCTTGGGTTTTCAAGGTTATGCTGGCTGACCTGCTTCCCACGCTCCGGGAGGGGCTTCTCCCGCGCTTCTTCCCAGGCTGCGGAGGCCATTTCTACCTCTCATGTTGTTCTAGCTTGGAGTTCCCTGGACAGAAATGCATGATAGGCCGACCTTGGGGGGTTGGTGGGGAGGGGGATCTCAGGGAGACTACCTTGTCCAGGGAGCTGGGCTTTTTGTTCCCTGAGGAATGAGACTGCCTCGGAGCTGAGGAGATGCAGATGAGAGCTATGACACTGGCCTTCTGTAGACCTAGGCCTGCACCCAAGTGATCTGTCCTATCCAGGTTATCAGTAGTCACAGGAGACAAGGGGAGCAGAAGTTTCAGTGGCTTCCAGACTCCCCCTCATTTCCCTCTGAAGCCGCGCGTGGCCGCCATCCCACTGAACCCTGAATTTGATGAACATTTTGGGAGAAGGGGTAATTTTCACCTAAAGAAAAATGCTACCTTCCTGCAAGAAAATTTGGCCACTGACTTCATGTGACAGGTGTAATGCACGGCAGAGGTTTGGGGGGATGCATGGTGTAAAGGAAAGTTAGAGAGGTAATAAGCATGCTGGCATTTATTCTTTATGTAGGAATATTTGTTCCTCAAAGTCAGACTACGTGGAATATTAGCATTTGAATAAATTATTCAGCACCTTCTAGAGAAGGCAAGGGGAAAAAATCTTTCCAGCATTATAACATGGCAATCTATGAGGTGGTAGAAAAAGAAGGCTGTCATTTTTCCTTCAATTACAAAAGGCAAATATTTATTATTTATAAGTATTCGCCTTGTATAGGCTTAAATGTTATTTATGAACCTGTTGCACAGTGATTTTCAATGTAACTCATTATTTTTAGCCTTAGGGTGTTGTAAAGGGGCATGGATATATTTAATGACACTCTGCTAGTCAGCGCAATTACACTGTAATCATTATGTAAAATGTGCTATTAATTAAACCAATTTCCAGTTAGAACATTCGCTTCTGCAGGGCTTAATCTTAATCTTCAGCAATCTTTCTCCCTGTTTTTCACCTATTAATTATATGATTACTTTTTAAGTTACATATGATAAAATATGTTTATATTTTTAAGCTTAATATCATTGATTAGGGAGATTTGTCAAATGGGACTGGTGTTTATGGGTCAAAGGATCTATTGCCTGGAACTGGAAAAATGGTTAGCTTAAAATGTTATTTTTGTGGAGCTGGGTATATTTTTAAAATATAAATCAAACTCTTATATTTTCCCTTTTTCTGCCCAAGTAGCATTATCCTAAAAAAAATCTTCAGTTTCATGACTTATAAAAACACAACTGTCTCCTGATACCTGGGGATCTCCCCATCAGAGTAGCAAATCCTCATATAGCCAAGTCTCTCATATAAGATGTTGCGGAGTTTGTGTAGAACCTGTACAATCCTCCCTGTGTTTTTAGTCACCTCCAGGTTATTTATAACCTAATACAATGGAACTGCTACATGAATAAATGCCTGCCCGCGTTCAATACAGAGACGAATCCCCCTGAAGCTCTCAGTCTATGAGGCTGAATCTGCACAGTGGATGGGCGGGCGCTGAGGGCCCATTGCTATCTCTTTACTTGAGCCACTGTCATAATGAGCTCCGAAATGCCCTTTTCCTGTGGAAAGGTGGTGTGTTAACTGGTGGCTTTTCTGACTGGGGGCGCGGGGGGCGGGGGGTAAAGAGCCTCTCCCAGGCTTTCCCACTCGTACTGTCCCTAAAGCCTGTACTACTTCATTTGGGGAGGGAAACCTGCTTCCTAATATTTGTGAATGAGTCTCACTGGTTCCAGCAGCATTTCCTTAAAACACTTTTTTTTCCCCATCTTTTTCTCTGTCTAGAATGAAAGTGAGAAAGGAAGGAAAGGGGGCTGGAGACATGCTCAGTGGTTAAGAGCCCTGTCTGCTCTTCCAGAGGACCCAGATTCAGTTCCTAGCACCCACCTGGCAGCTAAGAACCATCCCTAACTCTAGTTCCAGGGGATTCTATGCCCTCTTGTGACCTCTGTGGGCATTGCATGACATGAGTGCACTTACATACATGCAGGCAAGGCACTCATACACATAAAAAGGATTTGGGGGCTGGAGAGATGGCTCAGTGATTAAGAACACTAGCTGCTCTTACAGAGGAACTGGGTTCATTTTCCAACATCCACATGGCAGCTAACAATTGTTCATAACTCCTGTTCCAGAAGATCAGATGCCCTCTTCTGATCTACGCAGGCATTGCATGACATGGGTGTGCTTGCTTGCATACATGCAGGCAATACATTAATATGCATAAAATAAAAATAATAAAATATTTTTAAAAGATTTGGAGGATTGTTTTGATGAGAATGAATAGTAGGGGCTCTTATCCATATTGTGTTCACCGTTCCTCCACAATATGTGAGTCTTCTACACCAACATTTCTAGAGTTTGGTTCTGTGAAAGCCTTTTGGAGAGCCTAGGGATCCTGGTTGTCCCTTGATGTCCTGATAAAATGTTTTTATTCATCTTTCTTACTCCAGGAATTGACACTGGGGATATCAATCCCTTGGGCAGCATATTTCCATGACCTGCCTCCTTCGGCTTGGGCTTATGATGTGACTCAGAGGTTGGGACTCAAGAGCAGTGTTATTTACAGACTCCCTAAACTTGTCCCTTACAGCCCAAATGCCCACAAGCCACCATCTTCAAGGGAAGGGCATTTATCCATAAATGTCATACCCACTGACCTGAATCAAATCCAGCAAAAGGCTGTCATCTTATGAAATGCCCAGTGGAGCCCTGTGGCCTTCTTTCCAGATGATTCAGATCCCTTGAAGGCTGGGGAAGGCTTTGGGGAGTGAAAGGCAGGAATTTTCTGGCTGAAGAGGAAAAGATAATGAGAAGGAACTGGAATTTTATGACAGAGTTTTCAAATGCAGTTGTTAGCAAATCTTAGAAAGAGTGAGAAATAATTTTAAAACATTTGTTTTTATTTTGAGAAATAGGTTACTTTTTTTAAAAAGTGTGTGTGTGTGTGTGTGTGTGTGTGTGTGTGTGTGTACTCACGGGAGTGCAGGTGCTCTCAGAGGGCAAAGGAGAATGTTGGATTCCTAGGAACTGGAGTTGCAGGTAGTTGTGAGCCTCCTGACATGGGTACTGGGCTCCATCCCCAGAATTAAGAACTTTTTATCCTAAAATTGCTATTCAACAAAGGTAACATGAATAAAATATTGGCATTGTGATGGTTAATCCTGTGTGTCAACTTGACTGGACTAAGGATGGATGTTTGGATTGGACCACCTCAACCCGGATGGCCCACCCCAAATGTGGGTGTTACCTTCTGCCGGCAGGCAGTATAAAAGGCCACGGCAGAAGGAACTGGTCCCTTTTCTCCTGTGGCTTGCCTCTCTCATCTGGTGAGTTTGTCTTGCTGCTGTGATCAACCTTTCGGATCCCAGCATGTACTGAGACCGACAGATCTCCTGGAATCCATTCGGGCCTTCAGCACTAGATTGGGACTACTGAGACATCCAGCCTTGCAGACTGAGCAGTTCCCTGGATTCTCTTGGCCTTTCCAGTGTGGTGCAGCTACTGTTGGACTCCTTGAACTCTGTCACATGAGCAAATCAATAAATTGTATATAGCTATATATATTTGTCCTGTTACTTCTGTTTCTTTAGCAAACCCTGACTAATACAGGCATCATGTATAACAAAGGGCTAATGGTTCAATATACAAAAAGCCTTTGCAAATCAAGAAGACTAATACCCAATAGAAAACATGAGAGAGCCGGGCATGGTGGTGCACGCCTTTAATCCTAGTACTTGGGAGGGAGAGGCAGGCGGATCTTTGTGAGTTCAAGGCCAGCCTGGTCTACAGAGCGAGTTCCAGGACAAGCTGGGGTGGCTACAAGGAGACTCTGTCTCAAAAAGACCAAAAAAAAAAAAAAAATGAGAGAAATAAAGCATGAACAGTATGAGAAAAAAAATAAAGATATTCAACCTCATTCCTATTTTATAAAATGCAGATCAAAACAAGGACAGATGCCTGTGACATGAGCTTGTAGAGATTGGGAGACTGTCTTCCCCGATATCCTAAGGTAAGGATCTTTTGTGGCAAGGTTTGAGGACTCTTGCCAAATACTCAGATCGCTTCTCACTGGCATAGAGCTGGAAAACAGGGAAAAGGAGAAGAACATTGCTGAGTGCCAGGAACAGTGCCTGGTACAGTTAAAGGACGTGTGGAAGGTCATTGCAGCCCCAGGTGGAGGAGCTGCGGCTTGAGCATAAGCTTGTGGTCTTTCTGTTCTTCACCCCAGCACTTCCTTTGTGCTTGTGTAAGTAGACCTGGATGCTTCCTGTGTCTGTTCTTGCCCAAAGCCCTAAAGCTTGCAGTGAACTCCAAGAGCTGTCCATTAAACAGAGAGGTTGGTGGCAGGGGGAAAAGGTAGTTTAGTAAGTTACGTAACCTGTTGCCCCACACCAGGGAAAAAGCTCAATAGAGGATGTGATGATTAGTAACCTCAGCTACATTGTCAGCAGTGCCAGGCTCATGAATTGAGTAACTCTGGGAAAATCTTGGTCCCAAGTGTCGTTATCTTAGTTCTAGTCCATCTTATGCACAGTGGTTATTCATCTGAATGAGATGGGTGCTGCTAGAGGCTGAAGCAGGGCAATAGGATAATCTGATTTTTGCTTATTTGCTTCAGACTTGGAAGGTCTAGGAGGTGCTACTTCGTTTAAGACAAGCTATAAATGGTGGTTATTCAAAGTGTCACAGTGACAATACAGGTGGTGAGACCTGGTTGGGGTCTGACTGAATCTTCATGTTAAAGACATGAGGACCTCATGATGCTTTGAATATGCATGTGAGACAGAGAGATGCCAAGGATGGTCCCTATGTCAAGAGCACTGGCTGCTCTTGCAGAGGAGTAGTTCCCAGCACCTACATGGCAGCTAGAAATTGCCTGTAACTCCAGTTCCAGGAGAGCCAACATCCTCTTTTGGCCTCTGTGGGCATTGCGCAACACAGGTACACTCACATACATGCATGCAGGCAATGTACCCATCTACATCAAATAAAAATAATAAACAAAATTTTTTTTTTACTTTTTAAAATTTTATTTATTTTTTTATGTGTACAAATGTACTGTCTGCATGTAGGTTTGTGGATTCATGTTGTGCAATGCTGCAGGGCTGGAGAGATGGCCTAGTGGCTAAGAGCGCAAACCGCTCTTGCAGAGGACCCAGGTTTGATCCCCAGCACCCACATGGCAGCTGAGAACTGTCGTTAACTCCAGTTCCAGAGGAATCTGACAAAAAATTTTTTAAATTTTTTAAAATTTATTTTTGTATGTGTATGAATGTACTGTCTGCATGTAGGTTTGTGCACCTGTGTCGTGCAATGCCTCGGAGGTCAGAAGAGGGTCTTGGGTTCCCCTGGAACTGGAGTTCTCCTGGAATTGGAGTTACAGATGGTTCTTAGCCGCCATGTGGGTGCTGGGGATCGAACCCGGGTCCTTTGCAAGAGCAGTCAGTGCTCTTAACCACTAGGCTATCTCTCCAGCCCCCAAAATATTTTTTAAAAAAGAGCTGGTACCTGGAAAGAGCTGTCTCCAACCTCCGTTGAGGCCTTACCCAAAACAGAGGCAAATACTTGAAGAGCAGAAACCCAAAGATCTTGGCTGGCAAGGAGCCCCTAACAGCTATTATATCTCCAGTCTGAGCCTGGCCCCACTGCCTGTCCCCCAAGCTACCAGTCTTCTCCCTGGGAAAGCACCTGTCATCACTCCCAGTGTGTATGGGACACCTGGGTTAGATCTTCTGAAATGTGTATTTGAGAGATATTTTCGCTGTCACAGTCGCTCTCGGAGGGATTCCTGGGTCTAGGTACTTGAGAAGCAATCTGGGTTTCTGAGGGCTGTTGGCATTTTCCTTCCCATCTTTATTTCTAGCCTGCTTCCTTCCAGATGAATCTCGTGAACATATTTGGGCTCACATAGAGGAGGAAGGTTTCTGAGGAAAGGGCAGACAGCTTGCAAACTCCAGCTGGCGAACTGTTTGCGGTAACTCTATTTTTAATATACATTGCTGACCCTAATGATGGTCTATTGAGATGAGGGCAAGAAATGTCTGATCAAGTGGAGATTAATTTTTTACTGTGTCGCTCAGAATGCATGAAAATGCACTCCTTTTTCTATTTAGACTCCCAGGATGCTTTGATTGATTGACTAGTTTACAAATGAAGGTGATAAAATTAGGTTGAAGACCACATACATTTCTTAAAATGAGGCTGGCTGGTCGTGGAGACAATGAGGTTTGGACAGATTGTATTGCTGGTTTAGGCAATCTTCTGAGCGTGTCAAGATTTATAGACCTGTACTGTAATGTTACAATTGCAGCTCACTGATATAGGTTTCTTTTCAAATTCTTTCCCATTTTATTTGAAAAAGGCCATTAGAGAGTTATAGACTATTGAAAAAGCTTTTTCTTTGCTAACCCTTAATAAACTCTTCCAAACAAGGAGTAGTGCATTTTTATATTAAATTTAGACCAAAATCTATAAAACATGCTATACCAGGTTGGATAATTTGATTATTATTATCTAAATGGAGTTATGGTTCATATTGGTTTGCAGTAATGTACATAGTAAATAAAATGTAAGTTGAGATTTGTATAAGATCACAGGACACAGTTTTCTTTTTTGTTGTTGTTTGTTCTTTGTGGGTGTGTGTGTGGGGGCAGGGGTCAGCCTCTTTCCTCTGAGATGAGAAATTTAAAAAAAAAGAGCTCCCAGTGGTGAAATTAATGCTGTGTTGTACTAAAAACAAATTGCTATTAATATTTACTTGTTCTCATTATCACAGAAGAAAGTTATAAATGCCTTAGGAGTTACTCAACTAATAAGATTTACCAAGGGGACCAAAAAGCATGAGAAAATACTCAGCAGAATTAGAAACAATTATTCCATTGTAAGTTATGATGTGAGAAATAATAGATGAGATTCTGGAGTTATTTATGAATTAGTCAATTCTGTTTCATACATTTTTTGCCATCAAAATAACTTATGAAATCATTTTCTGGGCCTGCAGCCTTTTATGAGACTTCTATACTTGGTTAAAGACTTTTTGAGGACTTTCTGCAGCTACTCAATTCTTTGACAATGTCCAGATTTTGATCTGAGTTTTCCAACTCCACTGGGAGTTCAGAATGTTCTGGAAGGTCACCAGACTGTTGCTATACCACATACAGTTCTGAAGATTTCATGGGTTTGGTAGGAAGGACTCAGAAAGGGCTGGGAATGTCAAAGGCAGTGGTATGGATGAAAGGCTTGTTCTGGGCCCTGCTAGAGCTCACATTCTGCCAATTCCTGTAATGACTGATTATTTTTCCTATGCCTCTTGTTTCCAGGAAGCAGGATTAGCACAGTATTAGCCAAGCAGACATACCAGGCCATGGCATGCATGTCGGATGACCTTGACTGCACCCCTTAGCACCTTTACTTCTCTGGCTTATGGTGTGAAGAAGCTTCCAGGGCCTTTTTCTAGGGGGTAAGAAGAGCAGAAAAAGCTCTAAGATGTGCAAAGTGCTTTAGGATATCAGAAATTACTTTTAATCATTTTCAAGTACCTGTTCCCCAGCCTTTTAAATAGTGAAACCTGGGTCGACGTGAGCAGTCAGTAAGCGGGGACCTTCTGCACCTGCTGGGCAGTTTGCTAGAGGGCTGCCAGTGTGAGCGAAAGGATTTAAGGGGGCTTGGGGTCAAGCGGTTTGAAGAACCCAGCCGAACATGGACTGCCGTCCCTGATTTAGTTCAAAAGTGGATGAACTTTGAAAAGGAGAACATCATTTCTGCAGAAGGTCGTTGTATTTCTTGATGATTTACAAGGAGAAGTCTGGGACTGTGCCGGGTCCATTTTAGAGCCTCCAGTGCCAAGAGGAAATATGCTGACGGAAGGCTAATGCCTTGGTGGCTGGCTGCTAGTGGCTCCCAGTGCCAGCGGAATGGAAGCAGCGGGCTGAGCCACTCTCAGCGAGAGGGCATCTCTAGGCCTCCTTCCCCAACTTTGCAGGTTGGTAACCTTGGAGAAGAACCTTCACTGACTTTCAACTTTCACAGCAGGCGGTGGCAGCTTGTCCATAGGAGGCCACACCTGCAGGAAAGTCTGCAGTCTACCCTCAGGACGGAAAGCTAAAAGCCACCTTGGGGCCGTAGCTCCTTAAAAATAGCACACAGTAATGTCCCAAGTGTTCCAAGGCTGTGTTCGTTTTCTCAATAGCAACTTATTCTTTAAGAAGGTCATTCATACGAAAGAATAATCAGTCATCCCTTGGTATCTGGGGGAGGGGGTTATTCCCAGGACTGCTAAGCAGCATTCCCAGCCCTTGTAGTTTTTATATTTATGTTTTTGGATTTTTATGTGTGTGCGTGTGTACACATGTGCATGCTGGTCCCCTTGGAAGCCAGAAGAGGGAGTGGGAGTTACAAACAGTTCTGAGGAACGAAAGTCGGGACCTCTGGAAGAGCAGCCAGTGTCCTTAACCACTGAGCCCCCTCTCCAGCTCATAGCTCTTGGCTTTTTGTTGTTATTTGATTTGGATGTTTTGCTTTTTTTTTTTTGTACTTTTTGAGATAAAGCCTTGCTACAGAGCCGAGGCTGACCTAGAACCTGTGAACTTTCTGCCTTCTCCCTTTCTTTTGTGTACTGGAATTATGGTTGGGTATGACCACAGCTGGCTCCTAGTTCACTTTGAACAGAAAGAAAGCTAGGTGGTACATGTTTTCATTTTTATGAACTCACTTATGGAAAGAAGGTTACCATCCCTGCAGTTCGGCCATGCAGGATGCCACCAACTGCAAGTTGGGACACTCAGGAGGGGATGAAGCCAGGCCTTAATGGAAGCCAATGAAGTAGATGGGAGCTCTGAAACTGTGTGTGGGAGCAGAAGTTCAGCTCATCAGTATCCCAGGAATTTGTCTCACCAGTTGTCCCAGCAGGCGGGACACAAGTGACATGGTGTCTGCCATTGTCCTCATGTTGAAGGGACTTACCTGATTCCTTCCCAGTCTACTACCCACCCAGATCCCCTGCAAGATACATCGATGCCATCAGTTGAGTGGAAGAGACAGTGCATGTCACCCTGGCAAGGTGTCATTAGCCTATTGGTAATCTTTCTAAATGTTTGCTAGAAAGGTATGAAATCTTAGCAACAGAGGTATTTAAAGGTTTGTATAAGTTTGAAATGCAGTGATTTTTCAATCTTATAAGCTAACCAATCCAGGGGCCTGTTAGTCTACAAGTGTCTGCCATCTTTCTCAGGGTGTCAGAGAAAATTGAGTGACGGATCACTTCTCGGTGTCACTGCTCGAGACCGGTGACAATCAGTGAAATGATTGTGTCTGCCTCTACACATATCTGTAATTGATTGCCTAAACCCTACGACTCTCTCTCCCAGTTGATATGATGGAACATTGGAGTGAAATCACTCTGGATGAGGAGGAGCCAGGTCCATTTGTTATTTACTTCCCTGCCTGCTCCCTTCTCCCCATCCGGTGCCAATTGTCCCACCAGAGAGCACATTATGGTAATCAGCTAGAATGTATGTATAGGAATCAATCAAGGCTAGGGCCGTCGCAAGAGTTATGACATTACAAAGTCTGTTTGTAACTTTTGATTTATGGAAGATTTTCCATTTTATAAATTGGGAGTGAGGCATGTTGGGATGGCTTAACCCTTGAATTTCCCTGCCAGGAAAAAGCATCAGGCACTACAGCTAATAAACACTAGGCATTTTAATTATCTAGTGCAGGGAGATAACTGGAATTCCTGCATGCTCAGCTTATGACTCTGAAATATTCTCTCGCTCTCTGAACACATTACCTGTCCTTAGAAAATAAAATTGGCTCATTTTCTGGGCATGAAAAATTGCCCTATAGGGCTGACACCCACCCACACACAATGCTTTCTTCTGCCAGGAACCTGGGAAGCAGCCACACCACAGTGGTATTCCTATGGACCCTCCTTGTTCTGATTCACTCTCAGAGAAAAGATTTCACACATGGCAACTCTCAGGCCCATGAGGTACTGAGCACAACAGTCTCACTCTCCTCATTCTTTCCAGAAATGCTAAAAACTGTGGTGAAACCAGGCCCAAGGCATTTCCCAAGGCAGTATGTTGTGCCTGCTGGAAAGATATATAGCAATTCGGCAGTGGTCACAGTCACAGCATCGTAGGAGGCAGGAAACAAGCACTCTCATCAGCTGGTCACATTAAAGTTCCGACCTGTTATGTTCAACTAGTACATCCATCACTGTGGCCTTTGCCCAGAGTGTGTTGGGCATACTTGATGCTTCTCTTTTGCTAAGATGGACATGGAACCAAAAACACCTAATTTCTTGTCCATGTACAGACAGCGTTTGTTGATACACAGGACTGGAGGCCAAGCCCCTGACTCCTGGTCGTCTAGCACTTTCCATTTAACTGAATCCAATTGTATCTTTTGGGCCCCAAGCATATGGGTAGTGGGAGGTTCCTGCTTCTTCCTCAGGCCTGTTTCTGGAGACTAGCCTTGTCTGATTCTTCATAGGCCAGCAGCAGTGGCCTTTTATTCTTTTATTCTGACCAGCAGCTCTGTCTCTTTCATGGAACAATCCTGGCACTGCCAGGCACTGTGATGGGTATGCTCGGTACACCCATTACTGAAGGGTAAGGGATGGACCCTCCTGGTAGAGAATGACCTCAGGGCAGAAAGACATCTGTCCCATTCCAAGGTCATAGTCACCGGATCTGCTTTTCACTTGGAAATCTAATCCCGTTCTCTTGTGTGGAACAGAAGTTCCGTTTCTACTTTATTAGTATGGTGGACTATTCTTCTTAAGCACCTTTTTTTTTTTTTCCTAACATGAATCTTAAAGCTAATAAGAATGCAGATTCCCAACAGACACTCCTCTCTCTCTCTCTGATAATCCATTAGGAACGTGAGATCGCTATCTCTGGAAAGCTTAAAAAACCATTTAAAAACAAAAAGGTGAATAAATGAAAATGTTATGAACCTGGAAATGTTAATTAAGCCATTCTTAAGGAACAGGCTTCCCAGTCCAGATTAAAACATCCCATTAATTTTAAATAGTTACCATCTTTCTCCTTGAAATAAGTCCAAATTAAGGACAAAATCATTACAAAAAGAAATAGTAAAGAGACAGAAAATAGTGTTAGGAATTTGGCTATCAACTGACAACTCCAAGTCAGAGCAAACCAGGAAGGCCAAAGCCATAAAGTGAAGTCTGTTTCCAGACACCCTGCAGTCACTGCCAAGAAGCAGTCTGGGCGCCTTGACAGGATTCATAGAGAGAGCTGCTCACAGATCACCTTGCTGGATGCTTCACATTTTAGAATAGAGAACCGGAACCAGAGAGAGCAAGTCAGTTTCTGAAGACAGAACCCAAAACTCTAGACTCCCAATCCAGTGCTCCTTTCACAGCAAACACAGCTGAGGAATATCACTTTAAGAGCAGTGATAGCAGTAATCTCTTTCTTAGAAGGTGCTATGTCTCTGTCATATTATCCAGAGGCATGACACCCAGTTGAGCAGAGTCTTTCAGTTGTCAGGATCTTACTCAGCTAACAATCACAGTCCTCAGGAACATGGACACAAACTGTAACAAGGAAGAAGAGAGAACAAGTCCCCACAGAAGCTGCAACAAGGTCCATGTGCTAAATGTCATCCACTCTCCTCTTGGAAGGCATCTTCGGGATCCTTTTGGTATTATTTATTCCATTTGACATATAATTCCAAGCAGATTTGAAGCAGAAAGTTAGTTGGTAGCTGGCTGCCAGCAAGAAGAGGCAGCTGTCATTTACTATTGATGAGCATTAGAATTGACAACTGGTAGCCTCACAGGGGAGCAGATAGAAAACTTACAAAAATGGAGTACAAGAGTATAGCTCCATTTCATGAAAAGCAAGACGATCTACAGAAGTATCTTCTGAGGACGCCATTGTCGGCTTCCAAGTACAATAATAATGCATGGTGACTTTGCTTTGCTGGGCACCTACTGTGTGCGCGA
Organism: Rhizomys pruinosus; assembly: GCA_009823505.1. Classification (NCBI taxonomy): domain Eukaryota; kingdom Metazoa; phylum Chordata; class Mammalia; order Rodentia; family Spalacidae; genus Rhizomys; species Rhizomys pruinosus. The sequence continues at coordinate 1,686,342 of VZQC01009277.1, read as the reverse complement.
GATGATGTTAGGTATTTTCATAAATTATTTCTAAACTTTTGAACTCTGCCAGGGAGGTATTGTTATTTCTCTTTCATAGATAAAGAAACTTATTCTTTAAAAATCATGCTGAAGGTTTCAAGGCAGAGTGAATTCTGAGATTGGGAGATTAGAATCCAAAATCTGTACTCTTTCCTTTATTTCCTCTGACTCAACTTCTTCAAGACCTGGAACAAGAGAGACAATGATGCAACACACATGATTTTCTGGGTGAAAGAACAGGAGAATGAGATATGTTTAGAGCACGATGCTATTAATGCTTATTGCATACGATCTATAAAATATGAAGTTCAGTAGTGCTTCAACTAATGGACATCACTAGTAAATGAAACACTATGGAATATACATAATACAATTTTGTGAAAAACTAAGTTCTTCTTTGAGTTATAAGGTCATTCAAAAATGTGCATAGTGTAGAAATCTCACACAAGTGGCTAGCTCTGTGGAGGTCACAGCCTAGTTTGGTATATAGAATTTTAATCCAATAATATGTAAGAAGCTCCGAGAGAAAGAATGAAAGGGTTACCTTTGCCTGGTAGGCGAAATAAGTCCTAATTTTAAGACAGTTCTGGGGGCTGGAGAGATGGCCTAGCAGTAAAGAGCACTGAGTGCTCTTGCAGAGAACCCAGGTTCGATCACCAGCACCCACATGGTGGCTGAGAGCCGTCTTTAACTCCAGTTCCAGGGGAATCCGATGCCCTCTTCTGACCTCCGTGGCATTGTGTGACATGGGTGCACAGACCTGCATGCAGACAGTACATTCATACACATAAAGAATAAATAAAATTAAAAAAAAAAGACAGTTCTGGTAACCAAATATAGAATGTTTAGTTTTTGGCCTCCTGGTGCTTACCACACGCTGTGTTTCTACATTGACTGTATAGAAAGAGGAGGCAGAGCAAACCTACCCCATGTACACCTCAGCCTAGGCCGCTGTGCCTGGTCTGTATTGTGAATGGGGAGACATGGAAAAAAAAAATGTTTAGTTTTTATTTACCTGTCAAAAGTCACCACAAAATAGTAATCAGTATGAGTGCACCTCTTGAGATGGTTCAACAGGATTCCTCCTTTAGTCTCCTGGAAGGAAATGGAATGTGGACTGTCTCCTACAAAGCAGACAACAAGCTGGTTTTCTGGGGTGATTTTGAATAGAGGGAGGGGGTTTGGATATTTTTCATCATGTGTATATGTTTCTGGACCTTGATAACAAACTGAGTTAAATGGTTGTCATCTTTGGGGCTGGAGAGATGGCCTACTGGTTAAGAGCTCCGACTGCTCTTGGAAAGGACCCGGGTTCGATTCCCAGCACCCACATGGTGGCTGAGAACCATCTTTAACTCCAGTTCCAAGGGAATCTGACACCCTCTTCTGACCTGCATTGTATGACACAGGTGCACAAACCTACATGCAGACAGTACATTCATGCACATAAAAATAAATAAAATTTAAAAAATGGCCGTCCTTTTACTATTGATGTGGAAAACCAAGGACCGGAGAGAGTAGGTAGCTTCCCAAGGTCACACAGCTGGCCAGTGCCTAAGTCAGTCAGTTTCAGTGATAACACTCTGCTTCTTGTATAATTTATCTTGACTCAATTCCTGCTTATTCATCCTGTACTGGCCACAAGTAGGATGCAGTTTCTGTACTCAGCTTGTATACCAGGTAATATGCCACTGTTTGGTTCTACCCCACCTTCCTATCTGAAGTCTTTTGAGGTCATCCATTCAGTTCACCATTTCCGTACCTACCACATGTCAGGTACTGGACAGTTTAGAGATCCTGCTGTGTACTTGCCCTCAATAAAACAAAACTAACAACAAAACAAAGATTTCCCATTGCAGAAGGAAAAATAGATACACATACAGATAAATGTATAAAAAAGAGACTGCAGGGGCTGGAGAGTTAGCCTAGCGGTTAAGAGCACCGACTGCTCTTGCAGAAGACCCAGGTTCAATCCCCAGCACCCACATGGCGGCTGAGAACCATCTAACTCCAGTTCCAGGGGAGTCCAACACCCTCCTCTGACCTGCATTGCACAACATGGGTGCACAAACCTACATGCAGACAGTACATTCATACACGTAAAAAATAAAAAAAATTAGAAAAAGAGAGACTACAATAAATGCTGGCTGCAACAGAAACAGGCAAAATGGCAGAGAGCCTGAGGAAGGATGAAAGAGGACACTGACCGAGGAAGGCAGAAAGTGGGTGTGTATGGGGGAGTCGCCAACACTTCCTGAAGGACATAGCATCTCTGTGAGAACGTCTTTCCTACTGTCCTGTACTGTCAGCTCCTGCTGCACGGTGGCACAACAAACATGTCTCAAATGTCAGTGGCTGGCAGGAATGAACGCCTTCGCTCATTTCCAGCTTGTAGGCTGCATTCATGAGCGATGAGGTCAGGCCACCCTTGTGTCTCTCAGTCCAGGGCCTGTGGAAGTGCAATAGTTGCTTGTTGAAGACATATTCTCCCAGGGGTGCAGGACAGGAAGCCAAGAGATGAGGCTGGTTTTGTGGGAAGAGGAATGTGTGCAGTTCCTCTTGAAGCCTCTGCCTGGAGTGGTAGCACTGTCACTTTTGCCTACAGTCTGTTTTCAAAGCAAGTCGCATGTGGCCAAACTCAAAGTCAATGGGTAGGGACTACACTCTAACCACAAGGAGGCAGGGGCGAGGGCAGGGAGGAGAGGAAACACAGTAACAAATAATGCAAACCCTTCCGTGTTCGCCCTGCTCCCGGGCTCCATTTACTTATGCAATATGATCCTTGAAGAGACATGCTCCTTGCCCTTTGGGATCCTCCCCATCCCCACTGGCTGCTGGCTGTGGTGTAGGGGGTAAGGAGGGCAGGCGGCAGCTAGGTTGTTACACAGCAGTCACTTCCACCTCATGAATGTGCCCTGGTAGAGAGGCACACACTCATCTCTTCATCCCCCAGCGAAACGCCTGGCACCAAGAGGTGAATGAATCAAGGCAAGGACAAGATTACCATGTTCACTGCTTTGATCATCAGTCCCTAGACTGTGGCTCTATCTCACCCATAACTGATACACGGAAGGCATTAGTCAGCAGTGCGGTGTTCACATAGGTAATTCTGAGTCCACTGACTCTGATGTAGAATATGACTGTCTTGGCAAGTCATTTCTCATATATATTTGAGTGAGTTTATTTTCCTTTCTGGCTCATTTTTACTTTCTTAACATGCTATAATAAGCAGGCATTTATTTCACAATAAAACGTTTTAAAAACACAAAATAAAGGTGCAACATTGTCTACAAACAACATACTGTAATTTTAGACGCCATCCTTGGGACATAGCGTTTGTGCTTCTGCTGTCAAGTGTTAGTTATTACACAAAGCAACCATTGCTTTGAGATAGGGTAGCACTCGTAAGCTGAGTGAGAACGATGCTGTTTTCACTGAGTGACGGAGTACAGAAAGCTGGGGGTTTTAAACAGGTAGGACTGTCTTCTCTGCCAGCTAAAAACAGTTCACTGGTGCAGCAGCTTACAACCGTCTCTTACCCCCCCACTTCCTGCAACCCCCCCCCCCCACTCTTCACTGGTAGGACACGGTGTTAAAGTTAAGTAGAGACTGTTAATGTAAACAGGAGGAATCCAAATACGAAATGACTCTAACAATATAAATTAACTGCGTATTCATGTCCGAGTGCCTAGTACCCTGGTCCCCAGACAGGTCCCTTCTATGCGGTTTGTGACCTCTCTGTCCTCTACTGTGATCTGAACCCACTGGAAGGGAAAGGAGCGGTTGTTGAGAGGCCAAGCACTTCCGGAAACCCTCCTCCCGAAGCAGCACGCAGTGCCGTCTCACATCTACCCCGCTGTTCTGTGCAAGGGCTGCTCTGTCTGCACGGGAAATGCAGTGCAAGCTGCTTCCGGAAAATAGAGGAAAGACGTGTCTGGGAAGCGGCCCGCATATGCCGGACATGGAGCTGGGCAACAGGGAAGGCAAGGTTTTCTTCTGCCCTTATGGGAACTCAAGGCTCATAAGATTTCTCTATTTTTACAGATCACTGTAGCTCGGTATGGAAAATGCTGTCAATGAAAGGGCGTCAGTGAGAACTGCGCAGGCTCAGGCATAGCCACAGACGCTGCCTGCAGAGCAGGGACAGGGAAAGGCCTTGATTATGTCAGTTCCATGAATAGTCTTGGATAAGTGTCTGCACAGGGAGAGGGTTCTGACATAACCAATGGATTCATCCACCGATGGGGTCATTTGAAGGCATTACTGGAAGTAATGGAAACTCTTAGAAGTGGGGTTCAGGGGGCTGGAGAGATGACCTAGCGGTTAAGAGCGCCGACTGCTCTTGCAGAGGACCCGGGTTCGATCCCCAGCACCCACATGGCGGCTGAGAACCGTCCTTGACTCCAGTCCCAGGGGAATCCGACGCCCTCTTCTGACCTCCGCGGCATTGCACGACACGGGTGCACCAACCTACATGCAGACAGTACATTCATACACATAAAAAAATAAATAGCTGGGCATGGTGGCGCATGCCTTTAATCCTAGCACTTGGGAGGCAGAGGCAGGCGGATCTTTGTGAGTTCAAGGCCAGCCTGGTCTACAGAGTGAGTTCCAGGACAGCTGGGGCTACAGGGAGACCCTGTCTTGAAAAGACCAAAAAAAAAAATAAAAATAAATAAATAAATAAATAAATAAATAAATAAATAAAATTTAAAAAAGACTCATAAAAAATAAAGGAAGTGGGGTTCAGTTTGAGGAAGTAGGGGTATGTCCTTGTGGAGCAATGCTTTGTTTTGGGCCCGTCACTGACTCTTGTTTCCTGGCCATCATGAGGTGCGGAGCGTCATTCCACCTCACTGCCTTACCACGGGCCCTGAAATAAAGGAACCAGTAACACAATGAACCACAATGAATCCTTTCTCCCTTAAGTTGTTTCTTTTAGGTATTTCATCAGAGATGAAAGTCTAAAACAGATATACAAGGAGATCCGTTTAAAGGGAAACCTACTTACACAGCAACGGAATGGAGAGCGGTAGTGCCGGCAAGGGCCTTGAAGGCTAAATGCTTAGGATGTGCAGTCAGGCATTCCTGGCCTTGAATTCCAGCTTTAACTCCTGAAACTCACTGTGTGACTTCCGTCAAGTTTTTCAACCACAACGAAACTTTGTTCCTTATTTAAAACAGTTCCTGCTATGGCAATATGTAGTCTGAGGAACAAATTACCTGGTTCAGAGCCTGGATTGTCTATGAACTTACTTTGTGGTATTGGGAAATTCATTGAGTCCTCCCAGGCTTTAGTTCCCTCATCCTAAAAGTGGGGTTGATAAGAATCCCAAACTCAGACTGGTGGTTATGAATCCACAAAACCAGAGAACACAAGTTCTCTGAGCTGTGCCTAGCACCCCCAAATTGAGCAGTCTGTTGGATCTTGTCACTACGTACACATTACAGTTTGCTATGATATTAAATAAGATAATAACAATGCCTAGTGGACATTAAATATTTAATTAATGGTAATAGCTATTATGAGTGAGTGGCTGGAGGCAGGATAAACACAGTATCATACAAAGAAGCTGGTGAGAAACCAGATAGAATGGAAGGAGGCAAAAATTCCCAAGCTACAAATTTATTCATCACCCATCCCAAGATAGATGAAGCAAGGACTTGTGGCTCTTGGAAGGGCGGAGCTTCCAGTTTCTGGTAGAAGGCTATTTATTTCTTATTTGTTTCCCCTGCCTCTTCCATTGGTGAGAGCTTGGAGAATATGCCATCAAATGTAGGTGAAGGAAGGCATAAATGATTTACTCCAAGCATGCAGAGGAAGGTCTCCCTAAACACAGCATTCATTGGTAAGGGCTTGCAGAACCTTCCAGAATTCTGTCTCCTTTAATAGCATCTCGCAAGTCCAAAGTAATGAAATAAAGGCATGGTAATAGGTAAACACAATTACAGCACCCGGATAGCTGCTTGGCAGACGGGGGTGTTTGAGAGCACTGGCTAGGGTCTCGTTTTCCATAATGGAGCCCAGCCTTGCTGTAATCACTATCCTATTATGACCTGTGGGGCAAAGATGGTACCATACGTGATCATTCATTTTGGGGTAGCTGGGGTAGTAATGAACCAGTTGCAGTCAAGTGAATTAATCTCCCCAGCTATTCAAAAGTGAAACTTCATGTACAGCAATTTGTTCTTCATTGGTTCCCACCCCTTCCTGTTGCCTTTTCAAATTACTCATTGTATAGAAAAATAGAGAAAGAAAAAGAAAAGTGAATAAAACATATTTTAACCTTTTTATCGGCATATTTGCTTATTGTCAATAGTAATGGCAAATTTATCTCTTGGACACACAGCTTAGAGTTCACATGGTGGTTCTGGTAGCCTCATTCCAACTGGTACGAGTCCTCCAAGATGCAATAAGCATGCAGACTTGTTATAACAGACTCCAGAGCCAATTTCATGCAGTTTAAATCAATCAGGATTTATCTAAAATCCAAGGAGCATCCTACTCAATCTCACTTGGCAGAATGACTCAAACAGTTATTGTGCAACTAATAAATACAAGTTAATGATTAAAAACACATTATTGAGAATGAAACACTCTGGCATAGGTAGAGATAGATGTATAACACAGCCGTTAATCCTCCATAAATTTGTTTTTAATAACACTGATGTTTTGGTTGCATATAATAACTATTTCATTAAATCTAAATTAGATGCATGGCTAAGCATCTTTAAAACATATAAATGTAATGTGTTGTTCCCGTATTTCAGTTTATGTTTCCACACAATTCTAATAATTTTTGGAATTCAAATTGACTAGATGGAGGAAGTGCCTGGCTGTTCATATGATATGTTCTTTCTGATATCATTAAGGGCTCCAGAAATTTTATACCTCTGAGTTCTAAACACATCACTAGTCAGTCAGTGTGGAGGAAAGACAATGTGTTTATCTGCTGGAAAGAGATGCTTATAGACCCCAACGAAAGGGGAAACATTGCTTCTAAATAATGGTAAAATATGCATTTTGCTTTTTTGAAAAAAAAAATAAAGCAGAGAATCTAATTCTAAACAAGCTATCTTGGAATAACAATGAAGAGCGTGTTGCTGTGCATGCTTTTTCATTTATGGATAGCAGGAGACATTAATATACTTGCCTATAGCTTGTGCATTACTATTCCCAGCTATGCAGAAATGGAACATGATTTACAGCAACACCTTCTTTGTTGCTGTTCCAACATACCTATTGTCTTCCCTGCATTCTGACTGGCTGGCTGGCTGGGAGAGGGGATGGTGCTGGCCCGCACTCAATCATTATGGGTGTCTACAAATAGAATAGGTGTATATGAACTGGGATTTTTCAGCTTTGTATACCCAGCAAGCCAATCAGAGCACAGAAAGAACAATAGCTGAAGGTTTTACTGCTCTTTAAGTTTCCCCACTGATTCCCACTGTGACTGATTATATCACAGAAGTTATATAAAAATCACATTAAATGCCAACTAAATCAAGACTTTTCATGCCTTTTTTTTCAAAGCAATGAAATTCAGGACAAACACTATACTATGCATGAAGATCACCACCTAGAGATCCCAACTCTTCATTCCAGACATCGTATTTGAAAATGGAACTCGAGAAGAGTGTAGTTTATTCATTTTGTTGTTTTCTATGGTGCTTGCACTGCTGTTCTGAAAGCCCACCATAGGAGAGCTCAATTAAGAGGCTTCATAATTTTCACCAGTTAACTTTGATTAAATGCACTGCCTTGGAAGGGAATTCAGTCAATCTGGGCTATAAATTACCTGCAGTGAGTTTTCAACTTAGAAACTGAAATATTAGTGCTCGGACAGGTCATTTTTTTCTGAAGGGCTGGACTTTATACCTGATTCGGAACAGTTGTACTTTATTTTATCAGAGTAAAGAACTGAAAGTGAAAACTGCCCCGCATTGCTTGGAACAACAGGTCCCCCACAGCACATATGGAAAAAGACATTCATTCTGCTCTCTGCCAGCAGTACAGGTTAGTGCAGGGGTGAGGTTAGAGGTGCCTTTAGCCACGGTCCTTGAACTCACTAGCTTCTCTGACTTTATTGTTATCTAACTCGCGCATCTTCTTGTTCATGAGCTAGCTTCTGAGGCCATTTGTCTAATCCCAAATATTAGACAAAGCCTGATAAAATGACCAGGTTCCTGCTGATGTGTGGCTTCTTAGACAAGGGCTCCTGATGTTTGTGCAGTTCAGGCAGCCTTTCCCACTGAGGACATGGGAAAACCAAGGCTGTTTATAGCCTCAGGACCAATCACCGAAGGCACTGAGCCCCTTTGAGAAGAGAGTTGGGTGCTCACATCTGTCCTTTGAGCACGTTTGAAGGGTGGGGCCGAGAATCCAGTAAAAACAGCAGCATCTCCAGGGTACATTCTAGAATATGGCAATGGGACCTTTTTCATTTCCTGCTCTATGAACTCCAAGCCTCCGGTTTCCAAGCAGGGTTAGCCTAGTGGGGTGGCCCACACCTTTAGTCCCAGTACTGGGGAGGCAGAGGCAGGTGGATCCTTATGAGATTGAGGCTAGCTTCTGGTAGTCTACATAGAAAGAATTCCAGACCAGCTAGGGCTACAAGGGAAACTCTGTCTCAAAAAGACCACAAAAGAAGCAGGCCTAATAGTAGCACTCAGTTCAGTGGGGTGATGTCTCCAAGGTCTCATGCAGGGATTGACACATATACTCAGGAAATCTTAGGTCTTAATATAGTTAACATTTTACTCGGCGGTGTCTCCTTTGTTTAAAAAATATGTCTCTTGAACAAAAACAGCTTACATTTGCAGGTACTCCTTTTGATTTTTTCGAAACCTTTGACATTAGTTGATTAATTCTGCCTAAACATCAATTTTGGGGTTGTACGTTCCTTGATTACTGGGTAGTAAGATAAAGAGAAATTACATGGTTTGCCTAAGGTGGTGCAAATGTAAATATTAGAACCTGTATTCCAGACTCCTTTACTTCCATCAGAGGAGGGGAGTTCAAACTTTACTTCAGAGGGGGATGGGTGAAGAAGGTCCTGAACCCTCAGAACTGTGGTTTGCATCCGAATGCAAAAGGTGTCCTCTGTTTTTGACTAGGGTTAAGGACCATTTGGACTGAGGAAAGGCAGAAGTGGCAGGTTTTACAAAGCATAGCCAACTTACCTTAAAAAAAAACAAAAAACAAAAAACGAAACCAGCAAAAACCCCACGGTCAGCAGCATCACACTTCTGAATACATTAGGTTTGTAAATCCAGGGTGCAAATTGTTTGTAGAATCTCAATTAAAGCCCTTATAATATTGTCATTCATAATCAGCTCACTATGAAAACAGGGCTTCCAGAGGGCACCAAAATCATTTGAACTTGCGATCTGTAATAGATTTGAATATTCAGATAAGGTCAGTGGTCAGAGCAGAGGCGACAGTTTTGGTCAATAAACAGGTTTAGTGAGACAAAATCTTTTTGTCTACAGGAGAATGGCTTGGAGAAATTGGTTCTCAAGGGGGAATCAAAAGATTAAATTCAGCTGTGTTGCCAATTTATTTGCAGGCCAAACAAGTATGCGATGGAAATCTTTGGAGGGGGAGGTACCTGCTCCCAAGAGAAGCCCCCGTTGACAGTGCCAAAGAGGGCTCCCAGGCAGCTGTCCCCCACTGAAGATGAAGCAGAGCTTAATGCAACCAGATTCAGTGGGGGAGAGAAAGAATGGCCTGTGCTTAGCTGAGTTTCTCCTGGATTTGGTCAGTCCTGGGATTGGTTGGGGAGAGGGAAGCTCAGCCAAGTCACTGGGCCATTGGGCGTGCTGTCCCACGTTGTTCCAGCTCCCGCTAGCCTGTTCCCTGCTTTAAAATTGCTTTCAAACTTCTTTCTGGGGAGACCCATAGGAGAAATTTCTCTCCAGCCTCAATACTAGAAAGACTTGTGTTTCTCTTGAGTGCCTGGTTTATCTTACAGACTCTGTGACTCAAATAACTCCAGAGTTTTTAGACTAGGTTCTCAAGCGCCTTGGGCTGGCTGAAGAGCTGCCTTGAGGTTGGGAGTGAGAGCCAAGGGAGAGGAGGGAATGGGCTCGAGGACTTGGCTGACAGCTTCTACCCAGCTCTGCTTTCATCTGTTTTCTGAGTAAGATTCTATTTGAGGGAAGGTGTCAGTGGCTTTATTGCTGTTTCTGTTACTGTAATGAAATGCAGGGGTCAGCATTCTTTTTAAATTTTTATTTTATTTTACATTTACAAGTGTATTGCTTGCATGTAGGTAGGTGCACTGGTGTTGTGCAATGCCCACAGAGGTCAGAAGAGGGCATTGGATCCCCTGGATCTGGAGTTATGGACGGTTGTTAGCTGCCATGTGGGTGCTGGAAATCAAACCCCGGGTCCTCTGCAAGACCAGTTGGTGCTCTTAACTGCTGGAGACATCTCTCCTTTTCAAGCGACCAGAATTCAGTCACAGAGGTACTACCCTGATGACCTTTCCGAATCCTGATCACCCTCCAGAGGCCCCACCTCTCAACAGCATAGTCAGGTTAACTTTCTTCCTTCTTGATTGATGCCTCACAATTAGGATTACATTTCAACACATGAATCTGTGAGGGACAGACTCAAACCATAGCAGAACCAAAGCAGTGGCCCGAGAAAATGAGAAAATGACTTGATGGTGGTTGCCTGGGATCCACTTTTCCAGCCTGGATCTGAGAGTGGAAGCAGGTGTGTTCGTGTTGAGCTGCTGACAGCAGCGAGCTCAGGGACAGCACTTCTTAAACTTTCCTACTGTGACCCCTTTTAAAGATGAGATCCTGAGTAGAGAGGTATATAAAACATTTGCTGGTAACAAATTAGAAAGAAATTTACTTCAAAACAACTTGGGGTACATGTAATTATACCACCTATTAAAGATGAAAGCAAGTTTGAATCCTAGTGAGATGGATTTGCTTGTCTATTTTTACATAAAGTATTAAATCTTGGTTCAGTATTTGATTCTATGTATGCCATAGGGAATCTTTAATGTTTTTTAGACTTGATCAATATTTTGATTTTCTAATCATCAATGCCGAGACTACTGCTTTGCATAAATACATAATACAAAATGGCAGAAGTATGTTTTAGGACCATTTCAGAAACTTGCAAATTCTGTCCTGATTCTAAGCCAACATCCATTTAACAAATTGTTAACAAACTCAAGTCAGCAACCAAACAGCAATCTTTAAAAAATCAAACATTCAGGGCTGGAGAGATGGCCTAGCGGTTAAGAGTGCTGATTGCTCTTGCAGAGGACCTGGGTTCCATCCCCAGCACCCACATGGCGGTTGAGAACCGTCTGTAACTCCAATTCCAGGAGAACTCCAGTTCCAGGGGAATCTGACACCCTCTTCTGACCTCCGCGGCATTGCACGACACGGGTACACAAACCTACATGCAGCTAGTACATTCATACACATAAAAAAAAAAAAAAACCCTGTCTTTAAGTCCAGTCCCAGGGGAATCCTATGCCCTTTTCTGATCTCTGCAGCATTGCACCACACGGGTACACCAACCTACATGCAGACAGTACACTCATACACATAAAAAAATAAATTAAAAAAATTAAAAATGATAAATAAGTTAAAAAAATCAAACATTCTAGACCGAGAGTGGTGGCGCACACCTTTAATCCCAGCACTCAGGAGGCAGAGGGAGGCAGATCTCTGTGAGGTCAAGGCCAGCCTGGTCTACATAGAGAGGCTCAAACATTCTGACACAATGTAATCCAAATGTACTAATTTTATACATACTGAGCAATGATGGGGGAATTTCATAGCCTTTGTTTTGCATAATTAAACCATTCTGTTTCTATAAGAACAGAAAACGCTGTATTCGCAGTAACATGTAGTAGTAGTCTCAGATCGGTGCTGGCGGGTTTCAGGCAGGGTTTGTTGGTGTTGCAAGGAGTGACGTCATGCGCAGTGCAGCGTGCACAGGTGTGCTCGGAACCAAGGCTGCAGTGAAGTCACGCCATGCAACCTGGGTGTGTGCTGCCAGGAACACCGTGAATTCATTCTGGGTTTGATTTTGGAATTAGCTTTTGGTCATTGTGCCTTCAGAAACCATTTTACTGTTGCCAAAGTTTTTGTGATATCTCCCCCCACCCCCACACACATTCCATATGGGTTGGTGACCTACAGTTTAAAGAAGCTGTAGATTAACTGTTAAGCAAGGAGTTGGGGGTTTCTCTGGTATCTCTAGAGGGCCTTCTGGAGTCTGTCTTTCTCCTTGCCACTCTTACTCATGCCTTTCACCTACAGATCACTCCTGGCCCTAAGAACCTTAGAGCTCCAGTGCGACATTCTCTCCCTCTTGGGAGGAGGTGGGGCCACAAAGGCCGCACATCCCCACTGGGGCTGCTGACTGTGGAAGTCCCACATGGTTGCGGCTTAAGCTCTAGTGGACAGGACCTAGCCACGTGAGCACCTTCAGCTGCATAGGTGGAGATGGAGGCTTGGGGCCATGTTTTATTGGGTAATAATACGCTTTGGTAAAGACTGGAGCACTAATGAAAAAGAAAGAGGAGAATTAGAGAGCAACTCAGGGACGGCTCAAGTTCAATTTTACTTTCTCCCATCTAAAGTTTAGTCTTGATCTTCCCTAATATTTGCTATCTGTCTTAGAACATTATTCTTTTCCTTTATAGAATTTTCATAATTTATGAGTATATGTCTAACTATTAAAATTTGTCTGTGGAGCTGGATGAGAAGTTCTCTAAGGCGAAAACTGAGTCTTTTTTATCTCATGCTGTATAATCAGGATCTAACAAAGTCTTTTGTCTAAGACGTGAAATAAATATTTGATACATAAATGAATTCGATTTCCCTGATTGCATGTTCCTAGAGAGTTCAGAATCAGATTTGTAGTTTCACTTTAATAAGCGTGCAGGACTTCTGGACGGTGTGTGGAATCGTCTTTCCACTCTCCCCTTATACTTAGGATTTTTTTTTTCCATTTTTTTCAATCCTACATCCTCTTTGATTTCCAAACATATTTTCTTGTATAGTAGGGGACTCTATATTTTAGAGGTTCATTTTAATCCATTTGTAAACTCAGGAAAGCCTTGAGTAAAAAAAGACTTAATAAAGGACAGATAGAATTTATGTGTTCAGCAGGGATGTTCTAAACAAAATTGTTTTAAGTGTGGGAAAAACAGTCCAACAACAATAAAAGATAATCGACATCTCTTTCAGCATATTGTTTGACGGTCCCAGTTCCAGAATACATTAATGTTAGTAAAGAATAATTAACTAACCATAAAACAGGAGGCTGCTGGGAAGTCAGTAGTAAGCAGTGGAGCCCGGATGAGCCCCACCGAGGAGGCTAAGGATGATTAACCTTTGCCTAGGTTATAAAATGGCCCATTTGAGAACTGTTGCCCCTGGATATATTACCTGGATATCTATTGGATTATTGAGTGAGAAGTCTTACATGATGTTTAGTATGATGATTTATGTATCTGGTTACAAATACTGTTTATGACAAGTGGAAAAGCCAATAAGATATTAATGCAGATTTAAATAGATTGTCTTCTTTGAGTTGTTAATTTATGCATATAGAACTCTATACCTGTGTATTTAAGAGGTGATGGAAAGAGGCGGCTGTTGGACATACAAGTGATGATACAATGCTCTACTATTGGAGCTCCTGTTAAATGGGATTTGCAGTTCACTGAGATTTTTCATTAGAACTTTTATTTGGTGCAAAATTTCCAAATACACCCTAATTAATTTAGCAATACTGCAGATCCAAAGAGAAGTCAACTGTAGGAATGACATAAAATGGACAGAATCTGGACTAATGACTTTTTTTTTTTTTTGGTCTTTTCGAGACAGGGTCTCTCTGTAGCCCCAGCTGTCCTGGAACTCACCCTGTAGACCAGGCTGGCCTTGAACTCACAAAGATCCGCCTGTCTCTGCCTCCCAAGTGCTAGGATTAAAGATTAAAGGCATGTGCCACCACACCCAGCTAACGACTTTTAATTAATCTTGCAACCAAAAAGCTACTGCAAACAAACTCACTGAGCCATGTTCTCTTGTGACCTGGGTACCTGACTCAATGTGCTTTCCACACAAGATAGTGGAAGAATGTGGGGATGCCTGAGAGTTAGCAAATCAAAGCCCTGAAAGAGAGTGCATTCATTTTCATATTTTCTTTTTTGTTTTGTTTTGTTTTGTTTTATTTTGAGACAGGGTCTCCATTTAGTCCCAGCTGGCCTAGAGCTCGCTATGTAGACCAGGCTGGCCTTGAACTCACAGACATATTCATATTTTCTTTTTTTTTTGACATATTCATATTTTCATTGAAAGCAGTGAAGATTGAGATGAATGCTTGCCATTGTGTATATGAGATGTTTTACGCCTAGGGATGAAAGGGCAAGATTGTTTGAAATGACAAGGACATATAAAATTGGTGCTGAAGAAATTGTTTTGAATAAAAATACAGACGAGTCCTGCCTTAGCAGCACATTTCCTGGAGACCTCTGGAGGAATGGGTGCCTTCCAGAGTTTGAGCACCAAAGCTTAAACCAAAGTTAAGAGTCAGATTTTTATTTAGGTATATCTGTAATGTTGGCATGGTAACACTGCAGTGGCTGCCATGAACTTGCAATAAATTACTGTGCATGTTCTTGTAATTAACAAGAAACAAACATGTATGCTATGTCTTGAGTCATTGACTAAGTGGCATGATTTGATTGCTGTTGTGAGGCCAGGACTCAAATGTCCTCTACCCCATCCTATGTGTCATAGCATCCTTTTGTGGGAACATCCAATGAAAAGACTCTTTTTTAACTTATTTTAATTCTTTTTATTTTATTTTATTTTTTGGTCTTTTCGAGACAGGGTCTCCCTGTAGCCCCAGCTGTCCTGGAACTTGCTCTGTAGACCAGGCTGGCCTTGAACTCACAAAGATCTGCCTGCCTCTGCCTCCCAAGTGCTAGGATTAAAGGTGTGCACCACCATGCCCAGCTATTTTAATTCTTTTATGTGTATGAGTGTTATGCCTGCACATATATAAGTGCACCCATGTCATACAGTGTCCATGAAGGACAGAAGAGGGCATGAGATCCCCTGGAACTGGAGTCACAGATGGTTGTTAGCCACCAGGTGGGTTCTGGGGTTTGAATCCGGGTCTTCTGTAAGAACAGTCAAGTGCTCTTAATAGCTGACTCATCTCTCCAGCCCCCAATGAGAAGGCTTTTATTGACCATGGACATTTCGTCTCTGTGGTGATCTGAAGGAAGCCATGCAGGGAAGCTGGTGTGCAAACTATTGTGCAAGTATATCCTTCATAAACAGGGTCATGCTGAGCCCACCATTACATCACGACAAGAACATTGTCTAATTCATCTCCCATAGGATACATAAAAAGCACTCAATAAATGTATTTGTGGTAAATATTGAAGATTATTCTTCAGCATCACAATCACCATTACCAGAATATAGACTTGCATTATATTTCATTTTTTTTAGGATACCGATGTAAGAAACCCAAGTTTAGGCTCCTTTTTGAGTGTCTGATCCCATGGGGCTGAACCTGCGCTCCTCTGCCATTTACTTGAACCGTAGGTCACAGGCAAGGAAACCAGGCAAAGACAAAATATGACCAACGCAAACCTTGACAAACACAAATTCAATAGAAACCTCTAGGATAGAATAGATTTGGTCAGCGACAACGAGGACCATTAGACCTCCTCCTGATTCTGCCTAGAGTTTCTAGAGAGCTTGCTCTGGTGCATTTACATGAAAAATGGCTGCAGAAGGAAAACCGAGAGCTTTGCACGCCCTCCAGGTGATGACTCCTGTTCTGTGTCCTTTGATGAGCTTGCTCTTTACTCCGATGAACACTAGAAGGCGCTGTGGTTGATGCTGTACACACAACTCTGACATTCTATTCCAAGGTCTGTAAGGCAGTTACTACCACCACCATTTTATAAATGGAAAAACTGCCGGGCGTGGTGGCGCACGCCTTTAATCCTAGCACTCGGGAGGCAGAGGCAGGCGGATCTTTGTGAGTTCAAGGCCAGCCTGGTCTACAGAGTGAGTTCCAGGACAGCCTGAGGCTCCAGGGAGACCTTGTCTCAAAAAGACAAAAAAAAAATAAAAATAAATAAATGGAAAAACTGGGGCTCAGAGAGGTTGGCCCACGGCTGCACAGCACTAGACTAGAATTGAAATCTTTGTCTCTAAAACCTGGAGTCTTTACTACTGCTATCTTAAATGCTTTTGTTTGTTTCCTTGTGTTATTTTATTTCAAAGGAATTAAAAAGCAACAACAACACAGCTGGGCATGGTGGTGCATGCCTTTAATCCCACACTCAGGAGGCAAGAGGCAGGTGGATCTCATGTGAGTTCAAGAGCCAGCCTGGTTCTACAGAGCGAAGCTCCCAGGCCAGCTGGGACTACAGGGAGACCCTGTCTCAAAAATACCAAAAAAAAAAAAAAAAAAAAAAAAAGCAACAACAACAACAAAATATACTCCATGCTAGCTTTTTGTTTTGAAATTTTCCAAACACACCAAAAATTTTGAAGGTACTGTACAAAGATGCTAAGCTCTCCAGGAAGATGAGGAGTTAACATTTGACACACTGTTTCTGTTTCTCTTCTCTTTATTTCTTGTTTCTCCTCCCCATTTTCCTTTTCCTCTTCCTCTTCCTCCTCTTCCTTCTTCTCTCCTTCCTCTCCCTTTTCTTTCTTCTCCTCATACCCCACCTCCCCTCACCTGTCCCTGAACCATGTGAATGTAAGTTGTGGAGCTTATGATAACATTTGACCCTGAGCATTTCAGCAGACACTTCCAAGCAGGAAAAATATTCTTTCACATAAGCCAGGCTACCAGATTCCTACCACAAATGAACAAACAAGCAAATAGGCTTGAACTGCATATCATCTAATGTCCAGATCATAATCAAATCAAATCCCTCCAGTTGTCTAAATATCTTTTATAATTGTTAATGTGTACTTGTGACTATTGGTCTGTGTTCTCCCTTGGGTTTGATCCTCTGAGGGCAGTGTCTCTGAACTCAGAAGGGACATCATGGAGAATAAGGACGATCACAGATTCTGACCTCTGGTTATTTTTTTTTTTAAGATTTATTGGAAAAAAAAAGATTTATTGGGGCTAGAGAGATGGCTCAGCAGGTAAGAGCACTGGCTGAACTTGGAGCCAACCCAGGTTTGATTCCCAGCGTCATATGGCAGCTAACAACTGTCCTAACTCTAGTTCCATAGGAATGCAATGCCCTCTTCTGACCTCTGTGGGCATTGCATGACACAGGTGCACTTACATACATGCAGGCAATACATACTCATACACATAAAATAAAAATAAAATATTTTTTAAATAAAAACTTATTTAATTATTTATGTGCCTGTGTGTGTAGGGGCCTGCAGAGTCCAGAGGAGGACATTGGAATCCCTGGATGGAGATGAAGTTACAAACAGTTGTGAGCCACCCAGTGTGGGTGCTGGGAACAAAACTCAGGTCCTCTGCAAGAGCAGAAAGCACTCTTAACCACTGAGCCATCTCTTTGGTCCCTGGTTTCAAGACTCTTGTCTAAAGGACTTCTCTTTTTCTTTTTCTTCTTTTTCTTTCATTTCTTTTGCTTCATTGGACTGGCTTTTTGAATGTATCTATTATATCAAGGAGTACTTACACATGAAATACTACATTTTATGGCTACATGTAAAAATGTTATTTTCATGATAAAAGTCATACACTATAATTGAAGAAAACTTAAAATATAAAATAGAAAATTTCTTTTTTAAATATATCCCTTCCCTTTATATCTAATCTCTGGTGGATTTCTTTAGACTTTTTTGTATGCACACAGTACCTGAACAATTAGAACACTCTGTATGTTCAACTCTGCTCTCTGTTTTTCCCCACTAAATTTTGTAGCAAGTATATATCATAATGGTTAAGAAGCGGGGCTTTGCCGGGCATGGTGGTGCACGCCTTTAATCCTAGCACTCGGGAGGCAGAGGCAGGTGGATCTTTGTGAGTTCAAGGCCAGCCTGGTCTACAGAGTGAGTTCCAGGACAGCTGGGGCTACAGGGAGACCCTGTCTCGAAAAGACAAAAAAAAAGGGGGGGACATCAAATCCTGATTCTGCTAGGTACTGTCTTTGTGACCTTGCATCATGACATAACTCACTACCCAATCGGGAATAGAAAGTGTGCTATTAATAACTAACTCAAGCCACTGCATTGTGATTGCCCCAGGATTTCCATTCACTTTGGCAAATTGCCCCACTCTGAAGGCTCAGTTCCTTATCTAACAAAAGATTGTTGTGACCCTTGAATGAAATAAAGGGCACATAGCATAGTGGCTGCTCCATAAATGCTAACTATTATTATGGTTTCTACAACCATCTTTTTCATGGTGGCACGATGCCCCATTGGGAGGCATATCATAGCAGATACCATACTCAGAGGTTCCTGTTTTGTAGTGCTCTGCCCCTCCACCCCCACCATGCACAGTTAACTGACCCATTGAGCCTGGACCTTGTTCCTCGTTGATCCTCACCAAGATCTGCGTTGCTGAGATCTGGATCCCCATCTCAGAGTACAAATCCTGAGAATTCAACTAAAGACGTGTGAATGAGATGGAGTCGTCTGAGCCCATTATCCCTATGCTAATTATACAATTTCTAACTATTTTGCAGTAATGACAATTGCTTCAAAAGATGGGAAGGATCGAAAACCCATAACAAAACAGATCATGATGAAGAGCTCCTTGTGAGAAAAATCACAAATGTTATTGCTCCTTGCAATGCAGCCACGTGTAAGGCAAAGCATAAAACAGCTAGAGATGATTTAGTTTTCAGGATTCCCCACTAATCTACTCTTTCCCCTCCAGAAATCAACCCAAAGCTTTGAATAAGGAAGCTATTCCCCCCCAATATTGCCCTCTGTACACCTCACCCACCCACCAGCTCCCACAAAGTGGAAGAAGAGGCACTCATTATCTGCTGCTAGTTCCCTCCCTCCAGTAGGAGTCCTCTTTACAGTTCCTCTCCATTTGTGCTTTGGAAACATTATGGCCACATCCACATCCATAGCCAACAACTTTTAAAAACTCTTTCTATGGGGCCCGAGAGATGGCTTAACAGTGAAGAGCACTTGCTGTCCTTCCAGAGGACCTGAGGTCGTTCCCAGCACCCACAACAGGTAGCTTATAAGCACCTGACTTCAGCTCCTCTTCTGGGGCTCTGATGCCCTTTTAGGTTAACGAGGGCAGTCTCACATGTATGCATACACACATATACATACATGTGAATAAAAATAAAACTAAAAAAAAATCCTTTTTACAAAACCTAAGATTCTAGAGGTCCACATTTCACCTCCATTTCCTAGAACAGGACATGCTTCTGAATCCTCAGTGTATCTGTGGTCTCATCTTACACCACAAGAAATACAGGCAGAGAGCTCTGCCCAAGCAAGGATGGGCACCTTTGCCAGTGTCTTGTAGCTGGCTACCATCATGCTGACAATGACCCCATGGTGTTTTCATTCAGTGAAGATTGTTTTGTATACCATGGGAATTGGTATCCTCTTTTCCCATTGGGATAAACTGTCATGATAAATGCATTCCGAATAGAGGGTGTGATGCATAACCAATACTAACACATGCAGTTTGAAGCTTTAACAAGACAGTGCTCCTTCAAATTTATAACAGTCTATGTTTAAAAACCTGACAAAACCAAAATGTGCTCTCCATAAATTACAGTGCCGCCATTTCTGCTGCCTAGTGAAGGCTGGGTCAGCGTTTCCATTATTCTGTGGATCGCTGTGTTTCAGGGTCCTGGTTCTTGGCTATAAAAATGCACCTTGGTTTTAAAGCTGGCAAGGAATGTCTCAGCCTTGGAACAAATTTACTTCACCAAATTTTGAACACAGCAAAAACCAACACAAAAAAAACACAAAAACACAACAAAACCAATGTGTTTATTTCCCTTTTGTCAATGACTTTTGTAAAAAAGAAAATGTGAATTTCATTTCCAGTTTCTTTTCCTTTTTTTTTTTTTTTTTTTTTAAAGCTAGATAGCTTCAGTTCTTTGGATTCAACAGTGGGAAAGTACTGTTTTGGGAGCTAAGAGAAGAAAAGAAAAGTTGTAAGACTGTTTTTAAAGAAGGATATTGTTCTAAATCCAGCCACCCCCACCTCCCCATTCTGATTTCATTAAGAAGGGTTAACAATGGTTTTATTTTGACATGGACAAATGAGATGGCTATGGTTGGAGGTGAAATTTGATTATGTGATTAGGCTAATAACCTCTCAACAACAGCCCTTATTCTATAGCTACTTGTTAGCTGTAATTTTGCATTGGTTTCCTGGAGAAACCATTTAGTATAACTGTTCATACACTTAATTAATTTTTTTAGTTTCACTTAAGCATGTATTTATTTGTGGTCCCTTAGGCACAAACCATTTTTCAATATAGTTCTTCATAGTGTTATCAGAATATCAATTTTTAGGGAGGGGGCTGCAACTATTAATTTAGTCTAATAGAATATTTAGATGACTTGATGTTTTTTTTTAAACAAATTCTTTTTAATTTATTTATTTATTTCTGTATGTGTATCAATGTAGTGTCTGCATGCAGGTCTGTGCACCCGTGTCGTGCAATGCCGCGGAGGTCAGAAGAGGGTCTCGGATTCCCCTGGAGCTGGAGTTCTCCTGGAATTGGAGTTTCAGACGGCTCTCGGCCGCCATGTGGGTGCTGAGGATCGAACCCGGGTCCTCTGTAAGAGCAGTCGGCGCTCTTAACCGCTAGGCCATCTCTCCAGCCCCTGACTTGATGGTTTTGATCTTCACCTGTGAACCATAGCCCCTACTAAAATCAGAAGTTACTTATGTCATGCTTTATTGATTCTTCTTGCATTTTATGTGTAGATGAAGTCATAGATTCCACCATAATAACATTGTTTAGTTTTTCTCAATAAGCACTTGTGTTACTCAACTGTAAGACAGGGAGAAGGGAATGACCGCCCATGCCTAGAGGGGCAATACCTGGTGGGATCTCAAAGTGTGGATACAAGTTAGCTAAGCTTGGAAAGGAGAATGGCTTTTTAAGTGCACTAGATATGAAATATTTTTTAACAAAATATCTAAAGGGGGGCTGGAGAGATGGTTCAGCAGTTAAGAGCACTGGCTGTTCTTGCAGAGGACCTGGGTTTGGTTCCTAGCCCCCACATAGCAGCTAACAATGGTGCATAACTCCAGTTCCAAGGGATCCAAAGCCCTCCTCTGACCTCTTGGGGCAGTTCATGACATGAGTACTCTTTTTTTTTTTTGGTCTTTTCGAGACAGGGTCTCCCTGTAGCCCCAGCTGACCTGGAACTCACTCTGTAGACCAGGCTGGCCTTGAAGTCACAAAGATCCGCCTGCCTCTGCCTCCAGAGCGCTAGGATTAAAGGTGTGCGCCACCATGCCCTGCTGAAATGAGTACTCTTATATGCATTCAGGCAGTACCCTCATACATATAAAATTAAAAAATAAAATAATTTTCAAAAATCGAAAGGGGTCACAAATATTTTAGTTTCTAAGCTTCTCAGGGGTGAGAAAGGCTATATAAACTCATGGGTTACTATGGAACCCTTAGTCTTAATACTTTCGTTTTCTTAATTAGGACTCCTATGTTTCCAAGATCTTTCCCAAAGTAACGATAGCGGGTGGCAGGGCTTTACAGGACTCCTCATTCCCAGCAGACAATGTGACTGCCACTCAAAGTCACCAGAGGCTGGAAGAGCTCTTTATGGAGCCCCATACCATCTGACAACTCACATGCTCAGAACAGGGGAATGCCCGTTTTCAGGAGAGGAAGAGACAGAACTTTGGTTTAGCTAATTGGCATGACAGCGTGGGCTCCATGTACTCTTAGAAGGGCGTCAGGCATCTGGGACTATAGAAAAAGGTGTCAGTGGAACCTAATATTGTGTTAGCATTTGTTTTTGAAATTCAATAGATATTTAAAATTGTGCAGAATCTGAAGGGACTCTAGCTGGATTTCTCTATACACTCAGGACTGAAGGAAACATGTCAAGGTGAAGCTGTTCAGATCATGATGTTGTCACCTGGGACACTTTCCCAAGTTCGAATGGTTTCCATGCCTCAATCTTCGGGGGTGAATAATAAGGAGCAGTGGTTAGTCACCACCTGGGGGAAGTGAGATCTGGGGCCACAGGGGCCTCAGATGCCCCTGATTGAACAGGAGTCAATAAGCACTGTGTTCCATCTGACCAGCACTGGTAAGGTTGAATGCCCCAGGCTGTCACTGCCACTCCCGGGTGAGAGGTGACAAGGCCTGAGAATGGGAGCCAGCTGCTTCCACTTGTTCCCAGGCCCTAGTGTCCTAAGTGGCCAAACCCACTTCTTGAAATAATCAGCTGCCAGGCCCCTGGGGTGGGAGAAGAGGTGAGCGGCCTCTTGGAGTTAGAGTGAGGGCTGAGGTGCAGTCCAGACCACTAGGAGGCAGGTCACACTGTCTGATCTACTGGCCGGCTCTCTGAGGAGTCTGTACAGGAGTTCCAAGGCCTGTTCACCAAGGAGGGCAAAAAGCGTTCTCAGCAATGCCATTGCTCTCTGTGGGAACCTAGGGACGTCACTGGACTTGATAACCTCAGTCACCTCATCTGTCAAATGGGCAGTCATGTCTGCTCCTCTCTAGTATTTAGCTGATCCATGGTAAATAACAGCAATTATTGCACATAGAAAAGGTGGAAGGTGGTCATGGTACTTGCTCTGTCAAACTTCCCTAAGTCCTGTCTACCGACGTGCTTCGTAGGGGACAAAATCCAGTGTAGGCAGCTCAAGAGAAACAGAGTAGGAAACCTGACCCCTGGTCAGAAGCCCCTAGCTGCTCAGAGGGAACAGGCTGAAAGGGATAGTGGGAAGCTACAGCACAGCCTGGGAGCCAACACGCCTCACAAACCCTGCCCTTTGAGAAAGAGAATGGTGTGAGGCTGGTCCTCTTTGGGAAGAAGCCCGGAGACTGTGTCCAGGGAAGAATATGAGTCTCAGCTTCTCCCTGGGCCTGAGACTTGCTGATGGGGCCTCGGGAGAGATTGGGGCAAGGAGAAAACTGAGGAGGAAGAGCCAGGGTGTGTCCGTGGCCCTTGTTCTCTTTCTCTCTTTCAACCAGTGGCCTGAGGCCAGTCTACCCAGGCAGCTGCTGCTTCTCTGTCTTGTGAGAGGCGTGAGAGGCTAGCACATGGATTCCACCAGGCCTGCATTCCTATGTGTTTGCAGCTAGTGTCCTGGCTGAGAATTTAGAGACAGCCTCTGCCTCATTTTTCCCCCCGCAAACTATGATTGACTTGAATCGATGCAGCCTAATTTGTCTTTGTTGCCCTAACCCCAAGCAGATGGGAATGGGCCGTTTCCCATTCTAATCTCCACAGGCTCAGAGGCTTTCTAGATGGAAAGAGGAGATGGAGTGTGGGCAAGTAAGAGCCTGTCCCGCCGTACTGCACATGAATGCCAATGCTGAAAAATCCAGATACTGAGCTGGGCGTGGTGACACATACCTTTAATCCCAGGATTTGGGAGGCGGAGGCAGGCGGATCTGAGTTCAAGGCCAGCTTCGTCCACATAGCAAGTTCCAGCCCAGCTAGGGCAACAGGGAGACCCTGTCTCAAAAAAAGCGAAATGAAAAACAAACAAACAAACAAAAATTTGGATATTTTACAGAAAATTCCTGTTTCTCTGCTTTCCTTGGCACGCAGGAAGCAACTCTAGGCTTGCTTTCTCTTCACTGGTCTTTGCTAACGGAAGCAGACCCTGGCTCCTTCCACAGCCAGTTCACACACTGGCCACCTTCCTGGAGATTGCTTGGTTCTAATCCCTTACCTTCTAGATGGAGAAACAGGCAGGTGGGAACTCTCGGTGGGGTCCATGGCTTTTGCCTGGCAAAGCTGAGTTTGGGATTCATGATCTTCCTTTCTCACTGTGTTGTGAGAACTTTTGGAACTCGAGAAACCAATAGTTGGTCCGTGTAAAGGAGAGAGGGAGTTTATTTATGCCACCGGGCTGACACCTGGATTATTCCATTGTGGAGCCAGTCCCCAGTTCAAGTTTTTAGGGAAATTTATAGTCAACTTCTATGGGAGAGTTTAAGCAAGCAAGTAGTGTGAATGCCTGGTAAGTAAGCAAAAAATTACACATAAAAACATGGTTACAAGAGATCACTAGAAAATGGCAGACAAAGATTTCAATGGTCCAAAGAGGAACTAAGGCAGATTCTTGTTTACCGTCCTCATTCTCCTTTCTTCCTTTCTTATTTGGGGCCCTTCCATGGTCCAAAGTTCTTAGCAACCATTTATTATAGGGGAGTTGCTACCACATCTGGTGCTCTAACTTTCTTCACATTGTTCTGCCTTCCTACTCTGGTCCATAAGTGGTGAGGGAGGTAGCGGACCGGGCTGGCCCTACTTCCCACAGTGAGCTTAGCAAGACTGACCTCTGAGCCAGCCTCAATTCCTGTGAGATGGCCATACAGACTCTAATGGGTGACTCCGAGTTTTCAAACAACAGTTTAATTATGTTCCTTATTCTTGCTTTTAAAAGGCAAGAAAGAATATAACATATTCCCCACACAACAATTGACATTTAATAAAAAGTTTTAATGCTATTGGGAAAAATGAGGATCTCCAGAATGGTTGCCTCCCACTGGGCTTCAAATGGCCAAGGTTTCACTAAATTGCTCTCTTTCTGGGAACATCCTCTGTTTGTTTAGTACAGCTTCCATGAGGACGTGCACTGTGAGCTTTCCAGCTTTAAATTTTAATGTTTAAACCATGGAATTCTCCTTCAAGTGAAATCTTACTTGAAACCCCAATATGCAAAAAAGACACAGAGCAGGTCTGGGTTAAGTCAGGGGAAGGATCTCCAGGTCCACTCCACTACTTCCTCCTCTCCCACCCCATGCCATCAGCCAAGCCAGGGCGTTGTCTCATTTCTCTCTCTCTCTCTCTCTCTCTCTCTCTCTCTCTCTCTCTCTCCAGAATCACTAAAAAATGTGGGGTAAAATATGGACTCCCAAGTCTCACATTGACCTATGAGTTAAATTGGAGCTAAGACCCTGGATCACCAAGCAGGTGATCTTTATGTTGTCTTGAAGCATGAGCCCTCCACCCTCGGCTTCCAGGGAACTTGTTCTGTATGCTTACTCATTCTCTGAGTCCTCTGTTGCTGCTGAGGAGGGGTAATTATCCTGGCTCTACAGTCCACACTAGACTTACCCACTTCATGGGTGGGACAAGCTGATCCCTCGGTTCCTCCTCGGTGAGCTCCACTTTCTTTTATCACATCAGACTAGACAAAGTCAAGAGTCCCTGTGGCCATGGTGGCCCAGATTAGCATTCTATCAAAAGTGGGTTACCCTCTCGAGGCTGTCCAGTCACCCTCAGTGCTGCTCTTCCTTCAGGGAAAAGGGGGGGGGGCTCACTCACTGGGTAGGAGGTACCAGCTGGGAGCTGGGTTGGGCATCTCGCCTATTTCTCAGGCCAGAGCCTGTCATGAGCACTGGAAAGCACCTGTAGAAAAATAATAGCTGGAGGAGGGGCAGGTGTGCTGTAGCACAGGGACGGGTGACTGTCACTGCAGGAATCTATTACGTATTTCCGAATAGTGAGAAGAGAGA
Organism: Rhizomys pruinosus; assembly: GCA_009823505.1. Taxonomy (NCBI): domain Eukaryota; kingdom Metazoa; phylum Chordata; class Mammalia; order Rodentia; family Spalacidae; genus Rhizomys; species Rhizomys pruinosus. Next base: position 1,660,639 of record VZQC01009277.1, on the reverse strand, counting down.
GTTTTATTTTATTTATTATTTTTATTTTATGTGTATGGGTATATTGCCTTCATGTAGGGAGTTACAATGGTGTTGTACAATGCCTGAGGAGGTCATAAGAGGGTGTCAGATCCCCTGGAACTGGAGTTACAAATGGCTGGGGAGAGATGGCTCAGGGGTTCAGAGTACTGGCTGCTCTTGAAGAGGACCCAGGTTCAATTCCCAGTACCCATATGTCAGCTAACAACCATCAGTAACTCCAATTTCAGAGGGAATACAACACTGTCTTCTTTCCTTGGGCATTGAACAACATGGGTGCACCTACATACATACAAGCAATATACTCATAAAGAAAATAAAAATAAGCTGGGCCTGGTGGCGCACGCCTTTAATCCTAGCACTTGGGAGGCAGAGGCAGGTGGATCTTTGTGAGTTCAAGGCCAGCCTGGTCTAGAGAGCAAATTCCAGGACAGCTGGGGCTACAGGGAGACCCTGTCTCGAAAAGACCAAAAAAAAAAGAAAATATAATAAGTATTTTAAGAGAGGATTTTAAATGTTCTCACCACAAAGAAAGGAAAAAATGTTTGATGTAATCAAAATGCTAATTACCCCAATTTGATTCTTGTATATGTATGTTTTGAAACATCAATATACCTCCCAGAAACATTATACTTATTATATGACAATTAAAAATAAAATTAAAGATGGGTATAGTGGCACACTCCTTTAATCCCACCACTCAGCACTCCAGAGGCATAGGCAGGCGAATCTCTGTGACTTCAAGGCTAGCCAGATCTACATAGCGAGTTCCAGGACAGCTGGGGCTACTGTCTCAACAAGACCAAAAAAATTAATAATAGTAATAATAATAATAATTAAGTAAATGCTGGTAGTACAAGAGCATGCCTTTACTACCATCACTCAAGAGAAAGAGACAGGTGAATTTGTGAATTTGAGACCACCCTCATCTACAAAGCAAGTTCCAGGCTAGCCAGGGCTACATTGGTGAGTCCTTGTCTCAGAAAACAAACAAAAACCAAATAAAATTTAAAAAATTATAAACAAATAAATAAGATAAAAATTGATAAGGGAAAAAGAAAGTGTATCTGCCACTGCCCAGCAGGATACGATCAGCAGTGCTTCTGAACATAGAACTGCTGCGCCACGCCCTTGTGAAGATTGCTTCCCACAGGGGGAGGCCATTAAACCTTCTTGAACCTCTCTGGGTAAATGGCCTGGTTGGCCCCAGAGCAAGGCCAGAGGACATCAAGACTCCCCGAGTCTGACATCACACCACTTGCTGGGCCGCCGTGGTCCAGAGAACAGACTTTCTAGAGAAGGAGCGTGACCCACAGGAGGATTAGTTCAACTCCTGGGTTTGGCCCTCCGCCCCCTCGCAGGAGACCTTTGTGTTGTAGATGGCTCTTTTCCCGCTTGGCATCATCCTTTAGAGTCTCTGCTGTTTTAAAATACGAGTGCTCCCATAGCTAGCTAGATCTGGCGGGGGTCGGGGGGTGGGGGGGTGGTCTCAAGCCATTAGGGGCAGGGGCAGCGGGCCCAGGCTCTGTGTGTCCCTTTGTACTTTAATCCCCTCTGAGCAGACAGCCAGCAGAGAGGGCCAGCTGGCTACAGTGCCAGCTCCTGTTGTCCCCAAACAGGATCAAGATTAATGAAGAAAGAGCCCTTCCACCCTCCAGCAGAGGTCCTCGTAGCTCTCAGGTTCCACCGTAGCCTCTATATCTGCGCATGCTCTCTAAGACAGGGGCAGCGACCTTTCCGTGAAAAATCAAAAATCGGGCTGGAGAGATGGCCTAGCGGTTAAGAGCGCCGACCGCTCTTACAGAGGACCCGGGTTCGATCCCCAGCACCCACATGGCGGCCGAGAACCGTCTGAAACTCCAATTCCAGGAGAACTCCAGTTCCAGGGGAATCCGACACCCTCTTCTGACCTCCGCGGCATTGCACGACACGGGTGCACAAACCTGCATGCAGACAGTACATTGATACACATACAGTAATAAATATAATAAAAAAGAAAAAGAAAAATAAAAAATCATCCCTATAAAGGAGCCTTGCAAAATACTGGGTTAACTCCAATGACCCTGACCCCTGACCCTGAAGACAAGAGTCTGTGCATCCCAGGCCACTCACAGACATGGCATTGAGGCTTCTGGGGTGATGGGACCAGAAGGTAAATCTCCATCCAGGGAAAAAGATGAAAGACTGACAGGAAGGAGCGGAGGAAGAGGCCGAAGACTCAGGCCTCCTTTGTCACACATAGTGCCCTGCATATATAGGCACTTTTCCAGTCTCCACCCAACATGTGCCAGTCATTCGCTGCCTTGTCTTCCCTTCCTCCAAGCTTAGCATGAACCGTTTCCTCCACGATCTTCTTCCTCACTGAGGCTGCAGCCTCTATGATGATCTTCCAGGACTGTGAGGCCCTCATTCTTCCCTGTGTCCAGATCATGGCACCCTTCCAAGTGATAGCCCTCTATGTTGTTTCCTTTTTCTTTTCTTTCTTTTTTTTTTTTTATTTATTTCGGTATGTGTATCAATGTACTGTCTGCATGCAGGTTTGTGCACCCGTGTCGTGCAATGCCGCGGAGGTCAGAAGAGGGTCTCGGATTCCCCTGGAACTGGAGTTCTCCTGGAATTGGAGTTTCAGACGGCTCTCGGCCGCCATGTGGGTGCTGAGGATCGAACCCGGGTCCTCTGTAAGAGCGGTCGGCGCTCTTAACCGCTAGGCCATCTCTCCAGCCCCTCTATGTTGTTTCCTAACCCAAGCAGCCAGCAGCTGAACTTGTTCTCACAGTATTAGAGTCCATTCCTGGCACACAGGAAGAGCTCAATAGAATTTGCTAGGTGGATAGGTGGATTGAAGCATGTCACAAATGCTTGTTGAGCATTCCTAAGCCTGTTCCAGCCGCAGAGAGTTTGCTTGGAAGTGTGTAGGTCACACATGGTCCTGAGGCTAGGACTGTCCAGAGAGACCCAGAGACAAGTACGTGGATGAAACTGGATCAAAGTTCAGGGAAACAGTGGAGTTTAGAGGAGCCAAAAGTGGGTGCCTTGGAGGCTCTGGAGGACCAGAGGCCAAGTATATAGGAGGCAGGGTTGGAGGCTGGGGTGCAGTGAGGATGTCAGGGACCCCAAGGGCAGGAGCCAAGCCTTGAAAAGGAACAAGAGGACAAAAGCTACTGCAGCAGAGTGAAGAAGGGAATGGAAGGCCCCAGAAGATCAAAGAGCATCCTCAGTCTGTGGAGAACTTTCCCTGGGACCGAGTTATTGACTCCTGATTTCCTGGCAGATTTCCAGATGCACCTGCTTTCACCCTTAGAAACATCCCAGTTTAGATAATAAAGGGTATGGTCACTTTGTTGACAGGCCATGTTAGGACATGTGTATGTATGTTACGTATGTGTATATGTATGTATGTGCATATATAAATATCTCCCAAGCATAGAAGAAAGCATAAGAAAGAAAATCTGCTGATAAAGTGTCTGAAGTGATGGCTACTAACTCATGGTTAGAAAAGCCAAGGAAGAATTTTGAGCATCAGATGGACCCGGCATTTATTAAACAAATGAGGATCAGAAAACCTTTGTAATATAAAGACACCAAGAAGCAAAAAGAAGAAAATGTGATCAAGGAAAACCTGGGGTGGAAGAGAGCTAGTTCCTAGCCCAGAGAGGCTTGAGGGAAGATCTCAGAAATTGAGGACTGTGGAAGGAGTTGGATGTGGAGAAGGGCTGGCCACATGTGCTGGGGGTGATGCTGCCACAAGGTTTCTTGAACAAGGAACTGAACAAATCCTAAGCAAGAATAAAATGAAGCGTTTTACAACTGAGCGGGAAGGGGAGCAGTGTACTTCATGGTGCAGATGGATTTCTGGGTAGGAACTTCAAGCCTATCTCATCTACAGAACACACCAATCAAGTGTCAAGCTCTGGGAAAGAGAGGCAAGAAAAACCCAGGACCTGGTGCAAGAAGTATAAATAGAAATCAGCTCTCTGAACTGTCACGCATATTATTATGCTACAGAGGACGACTGTGTAGACTGCCATATAACTATGTAATATAAGTCATACATAATATTATACATGTGGTTTAAGTGGTAAAATATATAAATGTGTGAGAAAATGTGGTAGACATCAGAGGGCAAAAGAAGCCACTGGAAGGCCAGTGTTGTTACAGGAACTCATGTGGACATGCGTGTGGTGGAAAAAGAGAGAAGAGCCCATGTTTGGTGGTGTGGAGAGCAGGAGGGTGATTTTGACAATTTGGTGGGAAGAAGGGTAGACATTGGAGGGACGAGAGCTGGCTCTCAGGCTACCAAATACCGTGGGGCTGCCCTTGTTTATTGAGCATTTAATATGTTCCTGGCTTATTCTATTTACAAATCTTAAAGCATATATTTGGTTCTCACCACAGCTGTCCAGGACAGACACACTCTACAGGAAAGGAGAGAAAATGTAGGTACAGGCCAATTATCTAAGTACACACAGCCAGTCAGTGACAAAACTGGAATTCAAATCCAGGCAGACAGGTCCAGAACCTACATTCTCAACAGCTACATCTTCTCATATTCTGGCTTCAGCAAACTCAGAGTGGTCATTGTGTCTGTGCCATCAAATGTGGACAGAACATGGAGTCCGAGGGTCTGTTCCCATGGCAGGGAAATCTCAGGAAGTTCACTTTGCAGCCAGAGGATTCTCATCTGTAAATACTGTAATGATGTACCCACACCCAGATGGTGTGAATTAACCGAATAACCTCTGTGAGGTGATGCCATTAAACCATGATGGAAAGACGGAGTTCCATACTGCCAGCCCTGAGGATATGGAAAGCAAGCTACCATGCTGACCATTCTGCACCTTTACTGGAAACAGGTCAGGTGTTTGTATCTGCCTGAGATATTTGACTCTTACGTTTCTTCAGTCCTGCTCTTCCCAACAGAGTAACTCCAGCCTAGGCTGCAGTTTTTTCCTCAGGTTTTTATGTCATAGTCCAACAGAATTACACTTGACAGTCAGAAGATGACTGGCCAGGTGCTGGGGCTTACTTTGGGTGTGTTGGTGGGGAGGGGGAGAGGAGAATGGAGAAGATGGTGTGCTCAGGAGAGCTCCTTTTCCAAGTAAAACAGAAGCAATCTAGCACAGGAAGGGCTGGGGCTGCCTACAAGGCTGCCTTCCTCCCTCCCACGTCTGCCCTTTCCTGATGGATTCCACCAAAGTCTGGGCGCAGTATTGGAATGTTTGAGGAGTCAAAGTCTTTGGAGGGCCTGCCTACATGGGGAGGGGGAATTTATTTTGTCACCCACTCCTGTGTGAAGGTGTCTGGGTATCATCAGCACTGGCATTTAGGGTTGCTGTGGACAGGTTATTTCTGCTGCTTCTCCATTTCCTCAGGCCTGGCAACCAAACTCCACCCAGACTAAGTGGCTTGATAGGAAGTAACAGCCCTAGGTGTGGAATCTAGGCTGGTCTGGCCTCTAAGTTTGTAAATCTAAGCTTATTAATCTAAGCTTATAATCTAGTTTATAAATTCAGCTCTTCTAACTCCTTCTATAGATGGCATTTTATTAGAGGTCTAATTATTCCTAGTTATTTAAAATGATTACATATCTTTTTTTTTTTAATTTTTTTTTTTATTATTTATTTTTGTATGTGTATGAATGTACTGTCTGCATGCAGGTCTGTGCACCCGTGTCGTGCAATGCCACGGAGGTCAGAAGAGGGGTCTCGGATTCCCCTGGAACTGGGTTCTCCTGGAATTGGAGTTACGGACGGACGGTTCTAGCCGCCATGGGTGCTGGGGATCGAACCCGGGTCCTCTGCAAGAGCGTCGGTGCTCTTAACCGCTAGGCTATCTCTCCAGCCCCACATATCTTTTTTTTTAATTTTTTAAAAATTTTATTTCTGTATGTGTATGAATGTACTGTCTGCATGCAGGTTTGTGCACCCGTGTCGTGCAATGCCGCGGAGGTCAGAGAGGGTGTCGGATTCCCCTGGAACTGGAGTTTCAGACAGTTCTCAGCCGCCATGTGGGTGCTGGGGATCGAACCTGGGTCCTCTGTAAGAGTGGTCGGTGCTCTTAACCGCTAGGCCATCTCTCCAGCCCAAACGATTATATATCTTTAGACACAAATTTAAGTGCTTTTTGCTGGTGGTGCTGGTGTGGAGGTCATTCTATGTGAACTTGGAAAAGACATTCTTTTTTTTTTTTTTTTTTGTCTTTTCGAGACAGGGTCTCCCTGTAGCCCCAGCTGTCCTGGAACTCACTCTGCAGACCAGGCTGGCCTTGAACTCACAAAGATCCGCCTGCCTCTGCCTCCCAAATGCTAGGATTAAAGGCGCGCGCCACCACGCCCGGCCAGAAAAGACATTCTTTTTAAAGAAAATATTTATTTTTTCAATTTATTTATTATTTTTATGTGTATGAATGTACTGTTTGCATGTAGGTTGGTGTACCCATGTTGTGCAATGCCTTGGAGGTCAGAAGAGGGCGTTGGATTCCCCTGGAACTGGAGTTAAAGATGGTTCTTAGCCGCCATGTGGGAGCTGGGAATCAAACCCAGGTCCTCTGCAAGAGCAGTCAGTGCTCTTAACTGCTGAGCCATCTCTCTAGCCTCAAAAGAAAAGATTTATTTTTAATGATGTGTATAACGCATGTGTGTGTGCAGGTGCTCTTCTGTACCAGAGGTGTTGAGCTCCTCTGGAGCTGGAGTTACAGGCAGTTGTGAGCCACCCAACATGGGTGCTGGGAATTGAACTTAGGTCCTCTGGAAGAGTAATATATTCTGTTAATCATTGAGCCATCTCTCCAGCATAATAAAAGTATTCTTGAAAGCTAGTATCAGGTACCCCATTGCCTCCTTATGCTTTGAAGTTAGATAGATGTGGATTCAAGTCACTAGTTCCATGATCAGGCAAGTCACCCAAACTCTTTGTTCCTTTGTTTATTTTTTTGTTTTTGGTCTTATTGACAGGGTCTCCCTGTAGCCCCAGCTGTCCTGGAACTCACTCTGTAGACCAGGCTGGCCTTGAACTCACAAAGATCTGCCTGCCTCTGCCTCCCAAGTGCTAGGATTAAAGGCGTGCACAACCACGCCCGGCAAGTCCTCTGTTTTTTAACCCATACAATATGTGACATTATGCACACCTTGGCAGGTTACGGACAGGAAATATTGAGTGCTTGGCATATAGTAAAGGTCTGCGTAAAGAACAGGTCTTATTATTAACAGAACCAGCCAGTACTCTGCAGAAGTGGCCAGTGAAGGAATTTTTTTGAAGTGAAATGATTGTGCAGTCTCTGCCGCCACTGCCAAAGCAGGCTGCAGGGGCCACCTAGCTCCGGCCCCTCTGTTCAGCATTCGTTCTCCTTCTGAACCCAACTGCTGCTTGTGCCAGCGGCAGGCAAGACCATCATCTTCCACATTTGTCATCAGGCTTGATGGATAGTATTCCCAAGTTAATGCCATAAATGCTGTTTGGAAATTACAAGTCCATGCTGCTGGTGGTCTGGAACAAAAAAAGGATTAATTTATAATCATGAATATAAATTTCATAGATAGTATTATTGTCACTTAGGGGTTGAGTTATGATGGTGCGTGTGGGGAGTGGGTTGTGGAACAGAAAACCACGTCAATATAACTCAGTGCAATTCCAATGACAATACTTATATATCTATCATTTTGTTATAAATCAATGGATATTCAGTCATCCAGTCTTGAGTGAGCAGGTCTCACCTCTTGACAGTGCAGGGAGTGGCAGGGAGGCCTGAAGCTTTGTTTAAGGGATTGGGAGCCTGTGCTGGTTCATGCTGATGGGGATACAATACAAAGATGCTGGAAATTCTTACCTGGACTTCAAGTGCCTGGGCCTATTGGATGGTGTGTTCTGACCACTGTGCATTTTAAAAAAGCATAACCAAGTCTTTAAAGATGAATCAAGTTTCTGTATAAAGAATTATTTACTAGCCGGGTGTGGTGGCGCACGCCTTTAATCCTAGCACTTGGGAGGCAGAGGCAGGTGGATCTTTGTGAGTTCAAGGCCGGCCTGGTCTACAGAGTGAGTTCCAGGACAGCTGGGGACTACAGGGAGACCCTGTCTCAAAAAGACAAAAAAAAAAAAAAAAAAAAAAAAAAAAGGATTATTTACTAATTGCAGACAGGATGCAGACTGAAAGAACATCAGTCTCAGTGGAGTCAGTGCGGGTTGGAAGGCCTCTACATGCTATGAATCAGGCAGTATATTTTCTGTTAATCTATATTGGTTCCCTCCCAAAGGCAATTGACCCTGGGGAGAGGTAAAACAGCAGATCAGAGCACCACTGAGCTAGCTTGTAACAGGCTTTGAGAGTGCACTGCTGAGGAGAAGAATCAGGACTATCACAGGGAGCAATAGCTGGCGGAGAAAAGAAGATGGTTTGAAGTCAGTGGAAAGTAATCTTGCCAAGTGCAGAGTTATCCAGTTAACCTATTGTTCAACATAATGAAAAAGCAGGGCTATTCTGGAGTGTGTTACAGTATGTAGTTTGTCAATTACCCAATCAGGGGGCATTGCTCATTCAGCCAGAATTGAAGGCAATACCCATACTATTTTATTACTGTTAAGCCTCAACTTGGCATATTTTTATATAGACTATAGGGTGTTTAATAGCCATGCAAAACTAGGGCTGTCTTCATTTTTTCTGGTTTGAGTCCATTGTCAGTGAGCTGCTTAGTTTTTGTCACTGTAATTAGGGTGTGATAATATGCAGTATGTTGGATAAAAATTCCTGGGAAGGTAAGGGATGTAAGGATGGTGAGAGAGTCTCCATTTATAAAAAGGTAGAAGCAGAGAGCAGGGTATGAGGAAAACAATTGAGAGAGTTGGGGTAGCTGTCTGCCTGAACTGGAAGGCACTGAGTCTGCTTTACAGGCTTTTGTATGCACACTAAAATCTCTTTCACCCGACAAGTCCCAGCATTTAACAGAAATGAGAGTACATCTGAAAAGGCTCATAGGAAAAACTATATTAAATCATGTTCGTATACAAGTGAACTCAAAGCCATCATTTTAAAAATGCAATTTCGAATTTTATTTTTCATTTAGTCAATTCTTTTTTTTTTTAATTTTTTATTTATTTCTGTATGTGTATGAATGTACTGTCTGCATGCAGGTCTGTGCACCCGTGTCGTGCAATGCCGCGGAGGTCAGAAGAGGGCGTCGGATTCCCCTGGAACTGGAGTTCTCCTAGAATTGGAGTTTCGGACGGTTCTCGGCCGCCATGTGGGTGCTGGGGACCGAACCCGGGTCCTCTGTAAGAGCGGTTGGCGCTCTTAACCGCTAGGCCATCTCTCCAGCCCCTCATTTAGTCAATTCTTATTAAGATTGGTCAACCGTCTTGTTTTCAAATATCATTTCGGAGCTTACTTAATATCCATTTAGTGTTAGTCACTGGAAGCCCTATAAGCTGTCATAAATTTCAAAATGCAAATATTGCAAGTTCTTCTATAGAGCAAATTTCCATGATCAAGCATTTCCTCTTTATGCCTAGGCCAGTCTGGTCAGTGGTGCCAAATATTTTTTGATTTTGATACAAATGTATTGAGGGTCAAGATCATCTCTTAAAAGTTCACACTTCTATTTAATAACCTGCCTCACTGTCAGAAGACAGCCCCATCCCATCGTCCCGCCAGCCAGCCTGCAGGTGCCCATCAGACATGTCCATGTTATTCCATATTCGGTCCATTCCAGGGAAAGGCTAAAAGGAGACAGAGGGTACAGATCTTGTTAGGTGCAGCCTCTGACACCATCACTATCAATTGTCTTTCTCTCGGGCTGATCACCACCTCAATTATCTGGTGTCCAGCCTACCTGATAGGTTTTTGCAAACTATAACTCTTCTGTCGATGAGCATGGAATAATGACAGCCAGGGGCAAGTGGACAGAGTACAAAGAAGAGGAACCCAGAAGTAAAATACACGAGTCTATCTGTGCATATACACACCCACTATGCTTTCGATACCAAGTGATCCAGCATAATGTAGAGTCAGGGGTTCCTTTGCAAGCTTACTGAGATTATGCTAAAATGCTAAGTAAATTAGATGGAGTTCTTGCCTTAAAGGCTATTCTCATAATCTCGATGGAAATATGGCAAATATTTTTAAATGTTGTGGTATGTCCAACGAATGTAAATAGAATTTTTCTCAAATCATTTGTAGTTTATAGTAAAAACAATTTTTGAACTTTAATAGGGTCCCTTTATTTGGAGGGAGATATGTTTTTTAAATGATTCCAAAAGATACTCAATTTCAAATTGAAATCATGCATCAAGAAGGAAAGTAAAATGCACTGGTAAAGTAGGCCGAGGTGTCACAGCAATATGTGTTTCAGCCATACACAGCTCTGAACAACGTGAGAAAATAGATTTTAGTACAATATTAATTGAAGTTTTCCCAGTTGTGGTTCAGGAGGTTAATTTGAAAAGAATACATTACCAATATATTTATAGCATTTAAACAAATTAAAATTACACTTCACACATCAATAACACAGCTGTTAAATAATATTTTTATTCTATGTAAATCCCATCCATTCATCTCCGTTGTATAATAAATGACTATAATTACAGAGCTTCATTGGGAGGAAGGTCATTGGTAATCCTGTAATTCCTCATTGGTGTAAAGAGAGAAAACAGAACTGTTTGTGATGAATGTATTCAACCTTTGCATATCTTGGTACTTTGGACCATGCATTAAAATGCAGTTGGAAATTAAGTTCTTTACTTCCACAGCATTTTTAATCTGCTATGCTGATTTTTTTTTTTTTTTTAGTAACCAGGCCTTCTTAAAGTGACTATTTCTCTTTCTTTTTGGCTACACACACACATACACACACACACACACACACACCCCAAAAGTATATCTACTCAATTCAATCTGCCCTATGTCATATAAATCAAGTTTGAAGTCTTCATAAATAATTTCCTTAATTTTCAATACTACATTTACTTCTAAGCGGAGCCATAGTCTTCACCTTGACCTCTAATTGTGGCATGAACTGAAGTTCTCAGTCTCACTTCCGGATGTACTCTTCCCCCTGTAGACTCTACTTTCAGGTCACTGGGAAAGGCATTTTGTGAATATCTTCCCCCAGAGAATCTCTAGCTGTCACCTGGAGAGTCTTCAGTACTACCTGATTCCTATTCTCCTTTAATGCAAAGATGAAACTTGTTTTTCCTAGAACACGGAAGTGGATGTGAATGTTAGAAGCAATGGTCCGGTGGTAAATAAATTACAGAGAAGGTAACAAATTAAGACATTAACAAAACTGGCTGGGGCTTAATTCATCTGCAGCCCTGTGTCCTCTTTGCCCTGGAGGCTGTGCGTTTTCCAGTCTTTGTAGGAGCAGACAGATTTTGGGCTCTGCATATGGAAATAAGAACAAATGACGGTTAATTCCTAATGAGAAAAATATCAATGTGAGCAGTATTCCCTGTGTGTGCCATAAGGGCTTGTAATTGAAAGGTCTTTGGAATAGAGGGTTCCAAGCAGAGGGAATTCCTTTTAATGAAGCTTGGATTTAGTCCCATTATTCTAATAAAGTGTAATCAATTGGTGCCGACAATCCGAAGATGTAGTTCAAACTCTGATTAGATCTTGGTTGTTTTTAAGGGGAGAGGCGTGAGGGAGGGAAACACTAGTTAATAGGCTTTTGGGTCAGTGATCCACACTTCCCGAAGCGTGTTGGAGTTCGAGGAGGGCAATTTAGAAGCTGTCTTAGCATAAATCCAAAGGAAGGCTCTGCTGTCCAGGGGGAACCAGGCCCTCTGCACTCCCAAAGACATGCTTTGAGTAGATTCGGCTCTTAATCCAATTTACTCAGCCGAATAAGTCCCACTCCTTCAGCTTGCCAACAAATTAAAATCCAGCTTCATAAAAACACCTTGAATTTGGAAGGTATTGGCTGGCCCACTAGACTTGAAACTTCATTTATTCTGGCTAACTTCTCAATTATCTTCTCAGCAGTGGAGATGTGTAAAAGTGCAAAAATCGATAGGGTTCTATTCCCATTCTATTGGAAAGGGAAAAATTAATGAGATAGGACACTCTCTTAATCAGAAATAAATGTTTTAATTCAGATAATGACATAGTTTTCCCTCGCTGAAGGATGACAAATGCTGGCCTGCGCCCCCAGCAGAAGCAGTTTCAATTTTATTGTAAATATAAAAGGTATTGATCGGCGAGATGCACAAACCCCATTGCTTACAAAAGCCATTCAGGGGGACTGGGAAAACTATTAAGCACTGGGTCAGAAATCAATAAACAACACTGAAATGTAGCAGAGGTCGCCTGAGGCTTTGTGGCATCTTTGAAAGCCAAGTGGCAGGGACAGTGACAGCAACGTCTCTTGTGGAACAATGTTGGGGATGAAGAGGGTCAGATGTTTAATCTCTTCTGTGGTTTGACAGGTCCTGGGAACAGAGCTAATGTAGTCTTTCACAGCTGTCTTTGATTTAAATACATGCTGATTCATCCCCCTGCTGACAACTGTATTTATTGGCTTTGGGGTGCCGAAATGTATTGGCAGGGAAAGAATCATGGTGTACGTTGGAAGGCAGAGCAGGCTGTGGTTATGCAAATGGGCCACACCTTGATGCCCTCTCTCTTTCCAAGAAAAAAAAAAAAAAAGCCAAATACACACCGGAACTCCTTTAAGCTTACTGATAGAGGGGGTATATCCAACACAACACAGGGAACTTCCTGTTAGAGCAAGTATAAGGCAGGGGACGGCGCATGAAGTATTTTTTGTAACAGCTGGCTAAATGTAATATTTCTCCTTTTGGGTTTTTAATTTTAAAACTTGCTTTAAATTCAAATATAGTTTAGGGTTCCTGTTCTCAAGTCTTTTATCATGGGTTAATATATTCAACCATCTCTAGACCACCTCCCTTTCATATAACCGTATTTGGGGGGGGAAGAAGTTATAATTAGTCATCTCTCGACAGCCATCCCCCCACCCCGGCCCCCAGCTCCTCATGTAGCTTTGAAACTAGAAGATTAACCCAGATTACAGTTCATCCTTACATTTTGAATGGAATTTTGTGGAACCTTTAAATAACATCAAGACAGTCATTGAACTAAAACATACATTTTATTGCTGAAAACGTTAGCCAAGAGATCCCCAGAGTGGAGAAAAATTACATAAGGGAAGAGATTCCATGCATGTAGGTGGAATCCAATTTTTCTAATAAGACATTGATTTGAAAGGTTTAAAGCTGAGTATTGAAACTTTTAACAACATCATTTCTGAAGCGGAGAGCAAGCCCGTCTCCTTGCAGGTACCAGAAGCTGTGCCTGCATTGCCGGCAGCTGTGCGCCCCTCTTGACACTGGTATGATTACGAGATTGGCGAGGGTCAGGCTGCCCATCAGCAGGTGAAGTGTGCAGCTGCTAAGGATTTGAGTTTCATCTCACCTCAGATATTATGTCAGTTTCATGTCATTTTCATCCCCGAGAATGATTTGAGAGCGCTCCTTGTCCCCTGTTATTGCGGTCACTTGACCTCAGATGTAACTTCTGTCGAATACCATCATTTTAACAAAGTCAAGGAGTTGCACCTCCCTAGCCGGGGCTGACCTTTCCAGCCTGGCGCTCCCGGATTGGCTCTGACAGCAGGTTTCACTGCCCCCTCTCTTCTCAACAAATGAATGTTAAGGCCTCAATGAATTGGCTCACATTGGGAGTTATAGTTTTTTCATCGGCAGGAGCATTTTTAAAATCGAATCCCCCCGCCCCTCTTTGCACTGTCCCGAAGTCCAGGTGTCCAGTTCTCTTTTTGTATTGGGATGTTCAAACACAGAGGAAAAAAAAAACACTTATCTGCCTAAAAATAAATGCTCGACCCCCCCGCCAGGTAGCAATTCTATGTTTGTCACCTAGAACAGGGATGACATATCTTGATTTCCTGTCTGAGAGTTCTGCTTTCTATTCTCTCAATTTGTTGCCACCTGGTCCCTGGTCCTATGTCCTTTTAAGAATTATCCTTAAATTTTCACTAAGAAAAAAGTAATAGGGCATCAAGCCTTTGTAAAAGCCTCAAACTAGAATCTGTGCCCTCATTTCTGTCTCTGTGGTCTAGTCCCAAGGAACTCAGCCCCATAGTGTGAAAGAGTCTGCTACCTCGGAAGAGTTTAGGGAGCAGAGCCCAGTTTACACAGCAGGTAGGAGAGAGATGAGGACCAGAGCCCTTGCTTCCAGGTCATTTTCCTTCACAGACGTATCCTGTGTGGGTATCATCCACACCTCTCAGCCTCACCATCCTGGCTGAGAACATTCAGAATGCCTGGCATCTAGACCAGGGGACACAAACTTCCCTGAAAAGGATGAATATTTTAGACAGGGCATATCAACAACCTTCAAATATGTACAACCCATTCATAGCTTCTGGGATGTACAGAACAAAGTTTCAGCGAGTACATTTGATTTTGGGCCACAGGTTTAATTTTTAAACTAATTCATAAGCAAAATGCATAATATATATTAGCTGATTATAGCATGAATGCAGCAAGTAAACAAAATGGTTTAAATGAAACTACTTCCCAGGGGGCCGGAGAGATGGCTCAGAGGTTAAGAGTATTGACCACTCTTGCAGAGGACTTGGGTTCGATTCCCAGCAGCCACATGGGAACTAATAACCATCTGTAACTTCATCTGTAACTCCAGGTCCATGGGATCTGATGCCTTTTTCTGACCTTGGTGGCCATCACATAACATGAGTGCACTCACACAAATGTAGGCAATAGTCATACACATAAAATAATAATAACAGGGGCGCCGACTGCTCTTGCAGAGGACCCGGGTTCGATCCCCAGCACCCACATGGCGGCCAAGAACCGTCTGAAACTCCAATTCCAGGAGAACTCCAGTTTCAGGGGAATCTGACACCCTCTTCTGACCTCCGCGGCATTGCACGACACGGGTGCACACACCTGCATGCAGACAGTACACATACCGAAATAAATAAAATTTAAAAATTAAAAAATAATAATAATAACGAAGAAAAAAAATTATTTTTTTGGTCTTTTCGAGACAGGGTCTCCCTGTAGCCCCAGGTGTCCTGGAACTCACTCTGTGGACCAGGCTGGCCTTGAACTCACAAAGATCTGCCTGCCTCTGCCTCCCAAGTGCTAGGATTAAAGGCGTGTGCCACCACACCAGGCCCAGAAAATACTTTTTAAAAAAGAAAATACTTCCCATACCATAACACTTTTTTAAAAAATTTTTTAAAAATTTTTTAAATTTATTTTTTGTTCATGTATGAATGTATTGTCTGCATGTAGGTTTGTGCACCCGTGTCGTGCAATGCCGCGGAGGTCAGAAGAGGGTCTCGGATTCCCCTGGAACTGGAGTTCTCCTGGAACTCGAGTTACAGATGGTTCTTAGCCGCCATGTGGGTGCTGGGGATCGAACCCAGGTCCTCTGCAAGAGCAGTCAGTGCTCTTAACCGCTAGGCTATCTCTCCAGCCCCCCAGCATAACACTTAACAGATATTGGTTATTGATAGTCATCTTTCCATTACTGTAACAAAATACTAATTAAGTTAGAAGAGGAAGGGTTTCTTCGCCCCCAGTTCAAAGTTCACCCCATTAGGCCCCATTGTTCTAGGACGTGTGGTCAGGCAGCACCCCTGGTGGGAAGCACTTATGCCGTGGTAGATGGAAAGAGCGAAAGCTGGAATGGGGCTGGGGTCCTAATCGCCACTTGAAAGCCATGTTCGCCATCATCCAGAAGACCCTTTGTAGGCTTCCACTGCTTAAGATTCCGCCACCTCTCACAGATAGGAAACCAACTCTTTAGTGTGGGGGCCTTTAGTGGGACAGTTAGAAAACTACAGCAGGAATTACCAATCAGTGCAGCTGTATTTCTAATTTTCTTTGAATATAAAAATTTATTTTTAAATCAAAGTATGCAACAAATAAAACCTACTGAAAACCGATTTCCCCATCACAGTCTGTTTCTTTACCAAATGATATTCTGAAAACGCATTCCTTCAGTCAATATAAAGTTCTTAAAATACAAAAGAAATGAATTCTGTAAGAAAGTCTGGTAGACCAGATGCTGTAGTTAGGATTTGTGTGTCGGTTTTGTCAGTATATCCAGGCCATCCACCTCCACTCATGTCACCGTGCCCATAGTAACCACCACCGCTGCCACCACTGCGACCAGAACCACCTAAGCCATCAGGAGTCGTATCCTCCGCTGTAGTTGTTCCCCATTCCCATTCTTCCAACACGTCCGTATCCTCCTTGATTACCCACTCCATCTCTGCCATAGCCTCCCATTACAGAGCCTCTCCAGGGGTAGAATTCAAGGAGAGCTCAATGTATCGACGTTGCATGTTATTTTTATCTTTACACATGGTAGATACTGCGTCTTCATGTGTCACAAACTCTACGTCTGCTTCTCCTGTTGCTCTTCCATCAGCTCCAATATCAATATGAACTCGTATTGGATTTAGTGGTGAGAAGAAATTAGCAATGTCATTTTCGGTCGCACGGAAAGGCAACCCTCTCATGTGTACAAAATGACCACCAGGAAAACCTGACCTCTTCCACCTCTCATTCTGTAATCAAAGCCTTCATTTCCATAGCTGTAATTCTTATAACCACTGTCGTCATCAAAACCCCCATAGCTTCCACGCCCAGCTCCATAATAACCCCCTCTTCCTCCTACTGGTCTACCCATCACTGTCCCAGCAATCTTCTTGGTGGATCATAAAACCCTTTGCTTTCACTCCTGCTACTCCTGAAGATGTCAATATGCTTTGAAGGAACCGAACTATTTCCTCTTTGCTGCAACCAAATGGTAGTCCACGCAGTCATACTGTCCCATCACTAGCGTCATTTGGACCATAATGTTTCATAACCCAATCCATCTCAATGCTGTTTGATTTAAATGCTAACCACCACCAGATTGCAGAACTCCTCTTGATTGCTTATCAGGGAGGACGTGAGGGGGTCTAAAGGAACCCCGGGTCGCAGTTTGCTGAAGCTCTCCTGCTCCGCTATGGGACAATCCCCTAGGCTCTGCCCTCTATTTCTAATTTTTAAAATATTATAATAGCTTTATTACCCTAGACATTTAAATTTGACAAACCCAAACTTTTTTAAAACTTATAAATTTTTGGAATGTATTTATTTATTTGTGTGTGCATCTGTGTAGGGAGAGATCAGAGGACAGCTAGTGGTTATCCAGCATAGAAAGTATTAGGGTTCGACGGGCGTGGTGGTGCATGCCTTTAATCCTAGCACTTAGGAGGCAGGGGCAGGTGGATCTTTGTGAGTTCAAGGCCAGCCTGGTCTACAGAGTGAGTTCCAGGACAGCTGGGGCTACAGGGAGACCCTGTCTCAAAAAGACCAAAAAAAAAAAAAAAAGTATTAGGTTTCATTGTGGCATTTTCAAACAATCTTTTTTTTTAATCGATCTTCTTTCCCTCTTCTTCCACATCTCTGTGCCCACTCCTGTACCCCAGTAGCCTCTTACCCACTTTTACATGTGTATGAGTACACACACACACACACACACACACACACACAGTTAAGACATGCATATGAGAGAGAACATGTAGCATTTGGTTTTATGAAGCTGGACTAGGTTTATCAAATCCTTTCCAGATTGATACATTTTCCTTCATTTTTCCTTATGGCTGACTAAAATTTTATTGTGTAGATGTACTTTATTTGCATTCTCCATTCATGTGTTGATGGACATCGAGGCTGATCCCATTTCCTTGCTATTGTGAATAAAGCAGCAATCAGCACGGATGTGCGAGTATCTATGTAGTAGGATATGAAGTCCTTTGGGTATATGGCCAGAAGTGGACTGAGTCATATGGTAGTTCTGTTTTAGTTTCTTGAGAAACCTCCATACTGATTCCATAATGGCTGTACTGGTGTAGAGAATCTCGCCAGTGGTAAGGGTTCAGCCTTGGCCACATCCTCGCCAGGATTTGCTTTCCTCTGTTTCCTTGGTGATAGACATTCTGACTAGGGGGCGATGGGATCTCAGAGTAGTTTTAACAAATATTTATTGGCCATTTGTGTTTCTTTTTTTTTTTTTTTTAAGGCATGAGCCACCACACCTGGCTTAAAGATGGTTCTTAGCCGCCATGTGGGTGCTAGGAATTGAACCCAGGTCCTCTGCAAGAGCAGTCGGAGCTCTTAACCACTGAGCCATCTCTCCAGCTCCATATTTCTTCTTTTGAGAACTTTCTATTCATTTCATTAGCTCATTGATTTATAGTTTTGTTCTTTTGGTGTTTAATTCATGTAGTATATTCTAGATATTAACTCCCTGTCCAAAGAATAAATGGCAAAGATTTTCTTGCATTCTTTAAAATAATTTTATTACATTTTAATTTATTTATTGTGTGTGTGCCAAGTGTGTATACAGATGTAAGAGGACAACTTTTGGGAATTAGTTCTCTCTACTGTGTGAGTGCTAGGAAGCTAACTCAGGCACCAGCCTAGGCTGCAAGCACCTTTTTGTGATGAGCTGTCTTACCAGTCCACATATTTTTCACAGGCTATAGGCTGTTCTTCTGCTAATAGTTTCCTTTGCTGTGCAGAGGATTTTAATTTCTTATGACTCCATTTGTCAACTCTTATGGGTATTCTCTGTGCTATTGAAATCCTATTCAGAAAGTTCTTGATGATGCTTATGTCTTAAAGTGTTTTCCGAAGCATTTTTAGTGTTTTGGGTTTTAAATTAAAATCTTTGATCAATTTTGAGTTGACTTTTGTACAAAGTAAGAGATACAGATCTAATTTCATTCTTCTGTAAAAGGATATTCAATTTTTACAGCACTATTTCTTGTATAGGCAACCTTTATTCTAGTGCATATTTTGACAGTTTTTCAAATATTAGGTGATCATATCTGTGTGGGTTTATTTCCAAGTCCCCTATTCTGTTCCACTGGTCAGCATGTTGGATCCTCGTCCAACTGTAGAGTTGAAGAATGGGCCACTGCACCAGTGGCCCCATGTTTAAAAAGCATAGCAGTCACAATGTTGCCTAATCCATAGTTTTCTAGGTTTTTAGAAAATTAATTATGTAAATGATTGCTATTAGACTATTTTGTGTACAAAATGGCACACGTTTTGGGTTAACCTCAAATTATGGTCTTGTCAGACCACCAAAAAGGTCCAGCTAGGCTTGGGGCTGGAGGGCTTTGTCATAACTCATTAGTTGCATCACAAAGGTGGAGTCTGGCTCTCTGGGTGACTTTGTCTCTACTTCCTGCTGACTTCTGGCTCCAGTATCAATATTTAGCTGTTGGTCAGTATCTTTAGTAGCTTGGATGTTTGGATGGAAAGGAAGGAGGCGAAGAACAGTAAATGGAATTGGTGATCTGTAGAAATGGATAGATTTTTGACTGTAGTCCTTTGCATATAACAGACCTATGGTTGATTTAACAACTTGATTTCCTGATCTTGTTGACCTGGAGGAGGCCGAGCACTGGTCCTAACACCTGCCTTTGCCTGTCTCACTCCCCGAATCACTGTCCCATCAGAATTTCATGTCATGGATGCCAGTTTACAGGCCAAAGGTGCAGATAAGCCTATCTGAAATTTCATCAAGATCTTGGTGTTCACTCTCCTTTGTGGGGCTGTAAGTCACCGAGTGCCAGATAAATACCTTAGGTTTCTTTCATAGCTGGTGGTTGACTATAAATACCACCAATTAATTCTGATAGTGTGCCTGTGAGTGTATTGGGAAAGTGTGTTAGGCAGTTTCCCATTGCTATACCAAAGTGCCTGAGATAACTGACTTATTCTACATTTATTTTGGTGCACGGTTTTGGAGGCTCTGGTCCATAGTCAAGTGGCCCGTTGCGTCTGCCCTCTTGTGAGGCAGCAAATCATGAGCGTGTGGCAGATCAAGATGGCTTACTGGATAAACCCGGAAGCAAAGAAAGGAAGAGAAAGGACTGGGGAATCTTACAATCCCTTTCAGTCTGCAAATGACTTCCCTTGGGCCATATCTCAGAAAGCTTCCATCATCTCCGGACAGTCTCCCTGGAGACCAATCCCTTTTTTTTTTTTTTTTTTGTCTTTTTGAGATAGGGTCTCCCTGTAGCCCCAACTGTCCTGGAACTCACTCTGTAGACCAGGCTGGCCTTGAACTCACAGAGATCCGCCTGCCTCTGCCTCCCAAGTGCTAGGATTAAAGGCGTGTGCCACCACGCCCAGCTAAATTTTTTATTTTTTATGTGCATGAATATACTGTCTGTAGGTAGGTTGGTACACCCGTGTCGTGCAATGCAATGCCACGGAGTCAGAAGTGTGTGTCGGATTTCCCTGGAATTGGAGTTATAGAGGGTTCTTAGCCACCATGTGGGTGCTGGGAATCAAACCTGGGTCCTCTGCAAGAGCAGTTGGCTCTCTTAACTGCTGAGCCATCTCTCTAGTTCCAGACCAATCCTTTAATACATCCTCCTTTGGAGGACCATAGCAGGAAGATAGTTTAAGCAGAATTATTTTTGGAACAAGAAAACAGAATGCATTATCTTGTAAATGACCTTCCTTTTCTTTGGGAGCACTTCTACAAGTCTGACCCTTCCTGTCACGTGACTAGCTTGTGTGGAATGGCATTAGCCTTTGGCCATACAACATTGTGGGGCAGTTTTAATAAATAATATTGTGTCACTAATAAATAGTGACCATCTAGAAATTTCTTCAAGTAGAATTTTGAAAAGCAGGTGGGAGCAGCAACAGGAGGCATTTGAAGAGAAAGAACTTGCATAAAGCACAGTGCGAGAGAGGTGGGTGGATTTGCACTACTGCTAGAAACTCATTATGGCTGAGAGTCTACTGTAATACCAGCCTGCTCAGGAGCAAGCCAACACTGGCCAGTGGCTCCCAGCTAAGATGGGGTTGTATCCAATAGGCAATGGAGGAGGTGATAAGAGGAATTTGGTCACTTTCTATATCTTTCCAACCAATTCTTCTTTCTTGATTTTTTATTGTGTAATAATAAAATATTGTAAGTCATACTTTTTTTTTGTCTTTTTGAGACAAAGTCTCCCTGTAGCCCCAGCTGTCCTGGAACTCACTTTGTAGATCAGGCTGGCCTTCAACTCACAGAGATCCACCTGCCTCTGCCTCCCAAGTGCTAGGATTAAAGGCGTGCACCACCACGCCCGGTGTAAGTTATAATTTTATAATAGGTCTGAGAATATACATACCATTTTGACTAATATTAAATGAGGATGTATTTATTAAATGAGGGTAATTTTAATGTTCATATTATTTGATTTAAATTTATTTATTTATCTTTTTGAGATAGGGTCTCCCTGTAGCCCTAGCTAGCCTGGAACTTTCAGACAAGAACTTTACAATGTACTGCTGGGAGATTTCCGGCTCTGCCACAATTCCAGGCCCCAGGTACCACATTATATTTTTTTCTCATTTACTTATAATTTACTTTCTCCTGATTTCATTTACGAAATCTTTCAAGGAATTGTTATGAAAACAAGGTGAGGCATAAATAATCAAATAAATAAACCTTTAATTTCATGTTAATCTCCAAATATTAGTAACCTAGTAACCTGCCCAAAATTCCTATCTATCCTGACATAAAGAAGAAAGGCTTAGAAGTTAGAAGCTCATGCTGAGTGAGCTCCCTGGGAACACTGCAGGACCCAGGTGGGGACATGCAGAAGATGGAACAGTTCCCCACTGCCCCGTCCAAATGAATGAGAATGTGGTATCCATCCTACCTAATTAAAGAGTGCTTGAAAGCAGGGCCCTTTTCTTGATTTACAAACCCTCATCATCATCATTTATAGTGCACTGATATGTGAAGGTAAGGGGAAGAGACACTTAAGGAAAGATGAGTATTTCCTTAGATGACACTGGTGAGGGCAAGTGTCACCTTCACACAAGCACCCCTGCTCAGATGGCTGGATTGTTGAGTTAGGCAGCAGCGGGTGGAACACGCTGTGCTTATTGACGATGTATTGAGCTATTAGCCATACTGGTACAGAAATTCAAGGGCAGGACACAGGGAGCCCAGTGCTATATTTTCAACACTTGCTGAAGACAGTCAGTTGGGTGGTTTTGACTCATATGAAGTGAAGCAGAACCAGCTTCCTTCATGCATTCATGTGTGTACCTATCCATTCCTTCATTCATTCCTTTCACAGCATCTACTGATAGAGCTCCTTGCTTATCTGGAGATGCCAGAATGAGCAAGATAGGTGTGGTCCTGGCCTCATACAAGCTGTTACAGAACAGGAAAAAGAAGTCAAGAACTTAAAACACAAATGCATAAAAAAAGGGGGGGAAGCCTACTTGGTTCAGTTATAGAACATCTCTTGTGCACTTATATACGTGGAGGAAAACACTCATATGCATGAAATTTTTAAAAATTAATAAATTTAAGCTGGGTGTGGTGGCGCACGCCTTTGATCCTAGCACTTGGGAGGCCGAGGCAGGCGGATCTCTGTGAGTTCAAGGCCAGCCTGGTCTACAGAGTGAGCTCCAGGACAGTTGGGGATACAGGGAGATCCTGTCTTCAAAAAAAAAAAAAGACCAATTTTTAAAATAAATTTAAAAAATTAATAGATTAAAAATGTTTTTAACAAGTTTTATTGAATATGTTTTAAAATCAAATAATAACATTAAAACTATATACACATAGTTGTCATTTATGCTAATTATGACTTCTAAAATTTCCTTAAACATTATATTATCAAACATTGGACTATTGTTCCTTAAACAATTACAGAGGTAAGTTCTGAGGTGTCTGGTCACAAAAATCTTCATCAATCAATCAGTCAATAAATCACTATGTAACATTGTTATCATTTTCTTTCTTTTTGGTGAATAAAAATATTTTTTTAAGACTCATACTTTATGTACTGCAATCCAATTTACAGATCAGATAACAGTGTATATAATTATTTGGTAGTTTTTAAACAGAAAAAAGGAAATTGTCAGGTTTCAAAACAAATTTAACAAAAAAAATCACTTATTTCTAAGTAAGTCGATGCAAAATATGTATAGTCATCTCTAATGTGGACATGTGACTTCAACTTTCTTCATATTGAAGTAGCAGGAACCACTTCTGCATTCATAAGAATCGAACATGTGTTATCTCATTGAGGCAGTGACTGTGAACATTGGGGTTGCTTACTAAAAAACCATTTTATTATTTTTATTTTATGTGTGTGAGTGTATTGCTTGCTGTAGGTGGGTGTATGGGTATTGTGCAGTGCAGAGGTCAGAAGAGGACATTGGATCTCCTGGAACTGGGATTATGGATGGTTGCTAGCTGCCATGTGGATACTTGGGAATTGAACCCAGGTCCTTTGCAAGAGTATCCAGGTGCTCTTAACCGCTGTGCCATCTCTCTAGCCCCAGGCTTGCTTTTTAATTCCATTGGCCACTAGTGCAATAGGAATTAGACACGAGCTGCTGTTTTATTCCTTTATAGATGTTTTCTCCCGTCCCACCCCTGCTCTCATGTGTTGCTGAACAACTCTCGCCTTCTGTATTCTATTTTTCGACTTTTCAGCTAACAGCCGTTCTTCTTGCCTCTCCCTCAGCGAGTGGCCTTCTGGATTCTGGCCTGCCCAGCACAGCTTTCCTTCTCAGCTACCTCTCTTAAGGTCCCCTCTCCTCCTCATGCCTCCAGGGCTGTGCCATTGCATTCTCTTTTTCTGTCTCCGCTTCTTCAGAGATCTCTGCACTTTTAGGATTCCAGTGTTCACATCGTGACTTCTACCTCCAAATCCGCATGCCCTGTGCTTTTCTCGTAGCTCAGTGACTCCATGGCATTGCCCTCTGGGTAGAATTCCTGGACACCACCACTGCCTCAGACTCAAGGTGCCCAAGCCAAACTAGCTTTCTATCTGAGTTCCCACACCCAGACGGTGCTCTGTCTTCTTGACTCTGTATTTAGTTGGACAACAAGTCCTGCTAGCTTTTCCAACAAAGCTGTGTGTCTCTAGCTCTTTCTCCCCTTCTTTGGGTTATAGATTTCACCCCCACTTACTCTGCACTGTGAGAGACATTGCCGTTATCTAAAAGTGCCGTCCCTATCCCACTTTCAACAATAGTAGAAACTAATGCTAAATAGGAAAAGGCCCAGTCATGCAGGATTTCAAAACTCAGATGCAGTGTAGACTTAGCCCAGGTACTGTTTTTCAATCACAGGGGGAATACATGGAAAATCAATGGAGATGACAATGTAAAAACCCACAAAACCAAGCCTGGCTTGTGACAGGTTTTAAAAACGGCGATGACGATTACCTCTTCTAACCTTTTGGTTTTTATGTCTTTATACCCTGCTAGATTAAAGGCTATGTGAGATGTGTGTCATGGCTGCCTCCTGGCCCCTCTCTCCTTACTCTTCTTAAAAATCTGTGTTACTAAGAGTAAGCAGACTGTAGCACTGGGCCTTGGCTGGTGCCACTTGGGCGGGGTGTCCTTCCATCTTCCTGACAGCTGTGAGAGTGGAGGTCAGTCTGTGCCTTGCTCAAACTCACCAGCATGCACATTTAACAATAGCAAATTTGGGGCTGCAGAGATAGCTCAGCAGTTAACAGCACTGTCTACTCTTGTAGAGGATGGGGATTTAGTTCTCAGACCCCCCATGCCAGCTAATAACTATCTGTAACTCCGGTTCCAAAGGATCTGGTGCTCTCTTCTGACGTCCACAGGTATTGTACACATGGTACACTCATATACATGCAGGTAAAACATTGACACACATAAATTAAAATAAAGCAATCAAAAATTATTTTAAAAGATGACAACAGGGGCTGGAGGGGTGGTTTGCAGTTAAGAGTGATGGCTGCTCTTGCAGAGGACACAGGTTCAGTTCCCAGCCCAGCACCCACATGGCGGCCAAGAACCGTCTTCGAGCCTGGTGTGGTGGCACACGCCTTTAGTCCTAGCACTTGGGAGGCAGAGGCAGGCAGATCTCTGTGAGTTCAAGGCCAGCCTGGTCTACAGAGTAAGTTCTAGGCCAGCTGGGGCTATAGGGAGACCCTGTCTTAAAACAACAACAATAAAAACTGGATTTCTGACAGGATCGAATGAAATAGTATATCTAATCTACCTTAGTGCTGGTTACAAGGCATTTATAATACATAATAATTATTAGTACTGCTCTTAGAAACAATTAGTAATGCTCTTAGAAAACAAAAAATACTTAATTTTGTGATATTTTTGCTTGAGAAGAAATTTCTTCTGGTAATTACTACTATAAATAGCTTCCTTTCTCTGAAGGGATTGTGGCTTTTCAGTGGTTCAGGTTCTTCTGGCTGCCAGAAATCTCAAAATCAAAACTATTCAGTTGTACCAGTGGTGTAGACCCCATCCTCCCCTTCTGGATTTATTTATTCTTATTTTATGCATATGAGCGTTTTGCCTGCAAGTGTGTCCATGTGTACAATGCCCGTGGAAGCCAGCAGAGGGCGTCACATCCCCTAGAACTGGAATTAGTCACCCTGTGGGTGCAGAGAACTGAATCACAGTCCGCTGTAAGAGCAGCCAATGCTCTTAACTGCCAAGCCATCTCTCCAGCCCCCTTTTAAAAAATATTTTATGCAATATTTTTTAAGGTGTATATGATTTCATCCTTTTCTGGTTCTGTCCCCTATGCCCCTCTTGTTTCGTTCACTTTGTAATAAGTGGTCTCAAATCACATCAATTCATCTGCTTCTTACTCTCTTTTCAGTCATTGTCTCTTTGAATAAATCTAGGGAAAAAAAATCTACATATAAATTCCTTCTACCTCCTTCACATTTGTATCTAACTTTAGGGCACTTTGGGGCTTCCTGGTAGTCATCCTGAATAAAAGGCCCCCAATTTAGTGTGTGACTGGATAACAGAGAAGAGATTCCAGGAAGTGGGGCTGGAGTTATGGTGGTTGCAGGAAGTACCCCAGAGACTTCATATTCCACAAAGACTGTGAGGTCATCTGACGTGACTCCTTCCACAAGGGTGGCTCTGCATCCTGGTCCCTGGAACATCTCCCTGAGGATTCACAGGACATCTGGCCACAGCTGGCAGCTCTCCCTGCAGAACACGCCTCTTGACATCAGCCAGTCTGTGACCTAGACGAGCACACGTCTACAGAGAGCTGCAAGGCTGCTCTGGTCCTCCTCAGCTTTGCTGCGTAGCATGGGCCACATCTGTGAAATCTTCCCAGCCAGATCCTGATCTGCAAAGCTGCCCTACTTCCCAGTCAGTGGAGGAAGGATGCTTAGGACCCATATTTATACTATGACGAGGGAACCCCAAGTTGAGGCTGATCCTAAGGTCTCTCCCAGAAGCAGGACTTAGACTCAGGACACAGGCTAGTTTCTAGTGGCTTTTTAAAGTGGGCATATACAATCCTGGCAGTTCTACAAAAATAGAAGAGACCTAGGGATGAAGCAGCTGCATGGCAGTGTGGGGAGCGCCGGCTGTGGGTGTTTGGAGGGGTGGGGGAAGGAGAAGATAATCTCTGGTCTTGGACAACTCTCCAGAACCTGGTTCCATTCTTCTTGCATCCTTGTTTACCCTTGTGGGTTCCATGAAATATCTCTTCAACCTTGATGCCTGTTTTTGGTTTAAATTCATTGGAATGAGTTTTACACTAAATGCAAAATCGGTCTCCTCCCCTCCCCTCTCTCCTCCCCTCCCTTCTCCCCTCCCCTCCCCTCTCAAATTCTTGCAGTCTCATGAACTTTATCACTCCCTGCACCATTCCCACAGTTGCCTGGGTGCAGATGGCATCTCTACAGCTATTAAACCCCGCAGCTCCACTTCTTTTTCAAATGTGGAAGTCGGGCTTGCGTTCCAATCTCACACTCTGTAAGGCCAGAAAACTTCTTTTCCAGTAAACCTCCAGCTGCAGCCAATCATCCGGGCCTGACATTTGTCATCATCTCTGGCTCCTGATTCTCCTCTAGGACGTTTGAGATCTTTAAGTTTTGCAATCTTCTCTCCTACAAGGGCTCAAGATTGTCCTTTCCCCTCTCAATCCCAATGGCTGGATTGTTACTCTTGTGCTTGATTATGGGGCGGTCATCTGTCTCTCTACTCTCTGCCACTTGGAAACGTTTCCATAAAACAAGACTTGTAAGCAAGATGTTGCCGTATGTGCATACATCCTGTGAAGACTGGGCCCAGCTATCAGCATGGTAACTCAGCTTCTCAGGGATGTCTATGTTCTGATGGCACCTAGCTTAGAAACATGGGAGTAATCACTATAGATTTCCCTGGCTAGGCACCTTGTTGACTGTCTAATTCCCAGTTACCATTCCCCATACTCCTCTTGTCCATTTCCACCTTGGATTTGTCCTTACCACTCATACAACACACAGTTGTGGTTGTGCCAAGTGCTGGGTGTGAAATAATAATGATACGGAGCGTGCTTTCATTCTATGCTGTTTGGGAGTATTTGCTCTCTCCAGTGCATCTTTTTGATGCTCTGTTCTAATCACCCTTCAAGTCCTCTGCTGCCTCTGCCTGAGGCACCCTCTCTGCTGCAGACTTCTTCCTTTTCCATCTGTGCTCTGCAGTGACTGAGCACTTAGTCTCTAAATTTGCTTCTGTGCTCTGTGTCTTCTCTTGGGTCTCAGTCCCCTAAGAAGGGGGGAATTTCCTTAACAACCACAGAAGCATGTGAACAGGTCTGTGCTCTACTATTACCCGAGAACTGTTATTTTGGTTGGTTGAATTTTGTTATGCTTAAAATCAAGCAGGTCACCCATGCTATGACATGGATGAACCTTGGAAACATTATGCTACATGAAACTAACAAGTTACAGAAGAATACATCATGTATGATCCCATTCATGGAGAAGCCTAGTTCATAGAAACAGAAGGTAGAAGGATGGTTCCTGGGGCTGGAGAAAGGCAAGAAAATGGAGAATTAGTGTTCGCTAGGTAAACGCTCTTCAACTGATAATGGGGAATAGTCCTGTAAACTTTGCAGATTTCTTCATCTGAGCCCCCAAATCACCTCTTCTTGTTGGCTCCGAAATAGTATAAGTTAAAAATATTATAAATATTGTAAGTGAATATATAATGTGTTTTGTATGAAGCTTTTCTTTTTATGATGAACAGGAACCACGCAGCCCTGCTAAGGGGGATGGGGACACACCGCCTGCTTTGCGGACACTGTGGGGAGCTGGCCCCTTGGCGCAGAGACCAGCCATCTACTTCCCGCAGCCCAACCTAAGCGGTAACTCCAACTTAGGCTATTAGCTTGGACCCACGAGACACGTATTCCACTCTTGGCCGTGACTTCCCACCTGCCCAGAGCCGGGAGAGGACTTTCACTCACAACACCAGCTATGCAGGTTGGTGGTCCACAAAGGGAACCTTTTTCCAACCCACTGGCCACCCAAACGAAATTCAGGCCCACCTTAGCCTGTATGCGCGCAATAATTAATAAAAAATAACAGCCGGGAACTCCGTGATGATGTTACTGTGGAATTCAAATTTACTCATTGCCACAGCTTGCTTTTATAAACCAAATGATGTCCGCTCCCAGGACCAATCATGAGCCCCCCAACTGGCACAACTGCACACCTTGCTCCACCCAGCATCGCACACTTAGGCCCCGCTGCTTGCTCCTCCTTGGGGACTCTTGGCCATGCGGTGCTAGTTGGAAATCCAGCCTGCAATTCAAGCTGGTTTTCCTTACATATTTCATACACCTGACCAAGCCGCTGTGGTAGTTTAGGGTGTCTTCCTTGAACATGCTTGAAATTCTTGCATTAGCCTGCATTTGGACAAATCATTGTACACAATGAAATATTTATAATAGAGCTTATAAGAGAGGTGAGTATCTTACAGCATTTATTGAATGTTGTACTGAAAATGAAAACCAGAATGAGTGTATGGGTTGCTTTTGTGCCAGTGTTGTTGAGTATGTCAAACTATTGGAAGTCTGCCCATCCCAATGCAGTTCCAGTTAGGGAAGAGTTTTGAAAAAGTTCTGGAGACAGATGGTGCTTCTTAAGGTCACCAGATAGACACATAAAATGCTAACCTCTCTGTCATCGCTCTCTCACAACACTAAAATCTCATCCAATCTCTAGCTCTGGGGGAAGGTCTGAGTCTCTTGGGTGTCTGGACTCGGTCCCGCCCTCCTCCTATTGCCAGAAACCTGGTAGCTCAGGATAAATACTTGTGGAAGTGAAGTGCATAGCATTATTTCCTTGGAATTGAGAAGGCAAATTAGAAGCGGAATGTGTGGAAATGCTTTAAACACTTCTCACGTTTCACCTTGCCGCAATCTCAGGATGTGAGTGGGGGGAAAAGTGTCAAACCTCAAAGCCAACGAGAGGAGGCGTTTTCTGGGCTCAGATGAAGAAATCTGCAAAATTAGGAAATAATGTTTGTGCCATTTGTGGAGGCCCTGGACAGGCTCAGTTCACCTCCAAATGATTTACCTGTGGCTCTCGATGATTATTTACTTGGCTATTCAGTTCAAGACAATCACAGGAATGTACGGCCCATAAATTAGAATAGCTATGAAACACAGGCTGCCTTTATGTTGAAACATAACTTTTGCAGGTTTTTTTTTTTTTACAAAGGGAAAAATACATCTAATATACAGGCTCAGAGTGATCACTCTGTTCCCACTGCCTCTTTTTTAATATCAGAACTCAGGTGGGATGTCTAGTCTGCCCTAGGGCTTTGCCCTTGTGGCTATGGGCTCAGGAGACTATAATAACCCAGTGTCTGACTGAGTCTCTCTGGGGAGCCCTGTCCCCTCTATGCCACCCACTAAGGCTTGGCTGCCTCCCTGATTGGGGGAGAGGGAGCTCTTCACAGGGAAACATAGAAATGGGGTCAAGTCTCTTGAGTGTCCTGAAGGTGGGGTTGGGTTCCACCACACCCAGTACTGACTGTGAGCTGGGGCTAAGATCACCCTTCTTGTTGAGTTACAGTGGGAACGAAGTTAGGAACAGCTGCACAGAGCCTAGCATTTGATAAACAGTTGTAAAGGTATCAGAATGAGAGCTCTCAAATAGCCTGCACCTTGGGGAGAAGCCTAAAATGGAGCAGAGACAATAACTCAGATGCAGAGCAGGGTCGGCACCGGGCATTGATATCTGCTAAGAAGGGCAGACAACCATGAGCTGGGAGTCTGGCCAAGTCAGAACACAGACAACTGGAGTCAACAACACGTTGCCTGCAGATGAGTTTGAAGTAGGTCCAAAGGTCTATTTAGGACCTAGGCAGGCACTAATTAAGAAAAAGCAGCACTTGCAGATCTAGAAAGTATGATCTGGTGGTTGGGGAAGTGTCTAGGCCCTACTGCTCCAGGTCCTAAAGAGGGTGCCCAACACAGCACTGAATGCCACCACACCATCTGGACTTGATTCACTCTGCCCCCTGTAGCTCTATGACCCTGGGCAAGTTAACCTCTCTGCTTTAGTTCCTTCCCCTGGAACTTGGAGATAATAAAAAACACCTACCTCATTCATAAGGTTAGTGTGAGAACTAAATGACATATGCAAAACAGGTAAGTTCCTGACAGAGAATGAGCACAGAAAAGAGCAATTCATTCCTCTCCTCAGTTGTTTAGGCGCTGCCCTAGGAACCCACCAAGCAGGTGCAAAATGGGTCAAACAACCCCTGCCTAGTCCCTAGGGGTCCCTTCAATGGCTCCCAAATAAAGCCTTGCTGTGGATTCTCAGGCTGAGATGTGGGCAGCTGGCCTTCTCTCTGGATTCATATCCTTGTTGCTGTACCTGGCTTTCCAGGCTGTAGGTCCCAGAGTTGTCGGGACATTCTATAAAAAAGCTTACAGATTTGAGGGTACTCAATCAATGCTGAATAATAGCAAGAAAAATGTATAATGTATAAACAGATTGTGTGAGGATGTTAGCATTCCTCCACCTCATTAATATAGATGGGCCTGAGAAGGATGTCCTCCAGTCAATGCGGAGGGGCCTTACCACCGGGTGCACCAGCCTGGGAGCTAAGGAGACCCTAGCCATTTCCTATGATGTCAGGAGCTATCCTTTACAAACCATGTGGCAGGCCTAGCACCGAGCAATTCTTACACTATTGTGTTTTATCCTTAAAACAACCTTGCCGTGTATCTCTTTTTATTCCCTAAGCCTGAGAGACATTAGCATGAGTGCCCAGGTTCACTCAGCAGGGCTGGGCTTCTAACTTTTGACACAGTACTGGTGACCCCCACCTTTAACAAATCTTTCTCTGCTTCCCATAAACTTGTTCCTGCACAGAATTTGAGGCTTCCATATTGCTTTTAAAAAGAAAACAATTATTTCAGAATGTTTTGTTTCCTGCACAAGCATGTCCAGCAATTTGTGCGGGTGTCCATATTTATCTATTTATTCTCTATGACCTGCCCCCCCAAGTTGTGTTAACTGTTGTGTTCACTGTCAGCCATTTTTGAGTGTGGAGTGAGAGCTTATCACTAAATCTACATGTTTCTTCTAGCATCTGCTAAGGGAGGGAACACACGAAGTATATGCTCAATTCTTTCTTTTTTTAAAAATTTTTTTAAATTTATTTTTGTATGTGTATGAATGTACTTTCTGCATGTAGGTTTGTGCACCCGTGTTGTGCAATGCCGTGGAGGTCAGAAGTTGTTCTCGGATTCCCCTGGAACTGGAGTTATAGACGGTTCTTAGCCACCATGTGGGTGCTGGGGATCGAACCCGGGTCCTCTGCAAGAGCAGTCGGTGCTCTTAACCGCTAGGCCATCTCTCCAGTCCCGCTCAATTCTTATTGGTTAAAGAGGTGCGTGGAATTATGACGTCGTCTAATTCGGTAGTACATTCCATGTTCTGTTTATCTTGTCTGAAAATAATAACCACAGAGCTTTTCTTCTTAAATTGAGAAATAGTAATGGATGGCCGAGAAGAACAAAGCCTCCAAGGACATGCTGTAGAACTTTCCTTTGTCCCAGCTGATCAGCAATGATTCTGTGGATCATACATACTCCGTGCAGTCTGCTCCAAATCATGCCAATGTGTTTTACAAACAGCCGAGCAGACACCCTTAGGTGAAGCTTGCGTTTTCAAAATCATTCTGGTGGATCAGGAGTTCATCTAAAGTTACAGGCTGCAGAAAACCAAACACTTAGTAGATTGCTGATGTGGTCCAGAGAGGTCTAGTAACAGAAGATCGCCCAACCCTGATCTGAGGTGTCCAGGCAGGCCGCAAACCCTGATCCCCGGCCCCCCGCTTGCTGGGTGTCCAACGCAAAGCCTGCAGGAGAGAGAAGGCGGCCTCCCCCCAGGGTTCTGCCATAATAACCCAGGTTCATCTGGGATGCGGATTCTCCCTGAGTGTTTACTATTAGGGACGGTCTTAATTTCTGTTATCAATGCTGTACTTACTCACACAGACAAGCATATGAGCGAGTTTATCCACAAGTGTACATTTTCTAG